>JAPDNY010000003.1:243103341-243213518 GCA_029375565.1 Gekko gecko | reverse complement strand
CGGCAATAGCGAGCTTCCACCAGGAGGAGGCGGCCGAGAGGCGAGCCCGCAACGTGCAGTCCTGAACCGAGTTTCCCCCCCCTTCGCAGGGAACAGACTTTGGGTGACCAGAGGTCCTCTTTTTTTGGGGGGGGGGTCCGTCCTTTTGGGTATTCTTTTAAGAAAACGGATGAAAATGCCCTCTTTTGGGGGAGTTGGAAAGTTCTTCGGGATCTTCCTAGTCGGCAGCCCTGGTCACAGCTTAAAGGGGGAGGGGGGTCTTGAAAACGAGATTTGTCTTAGGGTCAGTGGGGAAAGGGCTCGTCTCTTTCCGCCTTTCCAAAAAGGGCGCCCCGACTCCGAGTGGAGCTCCTGGTAGGGTCGCGCTTCTGGGTCCCCCCCGCCGGTCTGTCCGTGCGGGTTGGCTGGAAGCGCAGCAGGGACCCCCGCCCGGCCCCCGGCGTCGCTTGCAAAATGTCCATGAAGTTGTAGATGCATTGAATGTCTTAAATTCTGTATGCAGTGATGTGCGTGTCCGCCGTGAGCCGACTTGTGCAGCTGGAGCACCACTACCACCAAAGATGCCTTTTAGAAATGGTTTGCCTTTGTGAATGAGGGCCGGGGGGACGAGGGGCATCAATGCAGTCCATCAGCAATAAAGAACTGAGAAGGGGCCGGGAGAAGAAAAGGAGAGTCCGTGTCTCGCTGTCTTGCCCAGGCTACGCGGCAGCGGCTATTCACAGGCGCGGTCCCACTACTGATCGGCACGGGAGTTTTGACCTGCTCCGTCTCCGACCTGGGCCGGTTCACCCCTCCTTGGGCAACCTGGCGGGCCGCGGCTCCCCGCGGCTCGCCATATTGATGCCGAACTTAGTGCGGACACCCGATCGGCATAGCGCACTACAGCCCAGAACTCCTGAGCTCACGCGATCCTCCGGTCTCAGCCTCCCAAGGCAGCCGGGATTACAGGCGCGCGCCACCGCGCCCGGCTGAGAGACGGAGAGAGCCGGCGGGGCCCTTAGCCGGGAAGGGGCGGGTGACGTCACGAGGGAGGGGAGGGGAACGGAGGGAGGCGGGGAGGGAGGGGGAGCCGCGCCCGCCCATCTCCCCTCCTCCTCCCCCCCCACTCGCGCCTGCGCCCTCGGCCCCTTCCTTCCTTCCTTCCTTCCCTGCCTTCCGAGCGCGCCGCCGCCGCCTCTGCCGCCGCCCACGATGGGCCACCAGCAGCTCTACTGGAGCCACCCCAGGAAGTTCGGGCAGGGCTCCCGCTCGTGGTGAGGAGGAGGAGGAGGAGGAGGAGGGCGGGGAGGGGGTAAGGGGTAGGGGGGGGAGGAGGAGGAAGAAGAGCAAGAGCCGCCCCTCACCCACCCACGTGTCTCTCTCTCTCTCTCTCCTCTCCCCTTCCTCCCCCCTCTCTGGACGGGCCAGCCGGGTGTGCTCGAACCGCCACGGCCTGATCCGCAAGTACGGCCTCAACATGTGCCGCCAGTGCTTCCGCCAGTACGCCCGCGACATCGGCTTCGTCAAGGTACGGCGGGCGGGCGGGGCTGGGGGGAGGCCGGGCGGACCCCTCCTCTTCTCCCTCCCTCCCTCTCCCACTGACGCCCCCCTCCCCTCTTCCCTCCTGTCTCTCCCCTCCAGCTGGACTGAGCGGCGCCGGAACACGCGCCTCCGCCGGCCGGAACACGCGGCCGAGAGGAAAGGGCCCGGATGCCCGGAGAGGGGAGCGCGCCCCCGCCCCCTCCCCGCTCTCCCGTGCAGACAATAAAGAGGCGGTTGTGAGCCTGGCGCTGCGGGTCGCTCCCTGCTTTCTTGGGGGGGGGGGGGGGAGGGAGGGAGGGGTCCCTCCTCGCCCAGGAGGGGGCTCTCTCTGCGGAGGCCGGGGGCTCTCAGTGTGTGTGTGGGGGGCTCCTCTGCCTTCCTGTTTCTGGCCCCCCAAGAGGTTTGTGTGTTCCTGGGAGGGGCTGCCGCCCTCCTTCCCGTGCTTGGCTGTCAGGGTGGCAGGTGGGCATGGTGAGCCCTGCTTGGGGCCTGGCCCTGGATCTTCCACCCTCTCCGGGGAGGGCACCACTGAAAGAGTCTGGGGGACACAGAATATCCCCCGACAGGGTGTGCCGTCTTCCCCAGCGGCCATGCTGGTGAATCTGTTGTACTGGTGGCCCCCAGGAAGCCTGGAAGGGGGAAGCCACACTGGCCCCGGGCAAAGGCCTCCTGTGAAATGTGGGGACTCTTCCTTCGGAGCCAGTGGGGAGTTGCAAAGGTCCCCTTGCCTAGCTGAGAAGCAGGTTATTCTGCCTCCTGTTTTTGGAAATATAAGGACCTCAACCCAGTGGCCGTTTTCTGCTGGCAGAAGAGGAAGGCTATTTCCCTGCTTCCCTTCCACCCACAGCAGCCGCCCCTGGGAGTCCTTTGGGGGGAGGGGGATATTGTGGACTGCAGGGAAAAGGGGGAGAGTTTGGTTCCACAAACACGGTGAGTGATTAAAACATGAAATTTGCTGCTGGAAGGAATAAACATCAGTCCACAGGAATAAACAGCTTTAAAGGGGGGACTAGAGAGATTCGTCTGTCAATGGCTACTAGCCGTTGTGGCTGAGGGGAACCTCTGTGTTCAGAGGCACTAATCCTATGAATCCCAGAACCAGGAGGCAACATCAGGGGAAGGCCTCGGCCTCTCTGCCCTCTTGTCAGCCCTCCAAAAGACCTGGCTGGCCACTGGGACATGATGCTGGACTAGATGGACCCCTGGTCTGCGCCTAGGTAGCTGAACGCAGCCTTCAGCCAGAAGGTAACACATTGCCCTGCACTGTTTTTCTGCTTAAAGACTTGAGAGCACCTACCGCTTACATCAAATACACTATCACTCCTTTGCTGCCACGGCTCTGCAGTTTATGGGGTGGGTTTCAAAGCGAGAGGCATTCAGAGGTGGTTTCCTAGTGCCCGCCTCCAGGTTACAACCTTGATATTCCTTGGAGGTCTCCCACCCAAATGCTTGCCCAAATGCTTGGCTTCCGAGAGCCAACGAGGTCGGGCTGGGCTGGGTGGGTACAAGGGAATGTGTGCTGCACTTTGCCATCTCCCTGCCAAAGAGACAGGCCTCCAAGGTAGAACTGGAACAAATACAGAACTGGGGGGTTTAGGTGGTTTAACTGTTGAGAGACCCCCAGGTTACAAGCCTACAGTCAGATGAAGGTGTTGAGCAAGATGCACCACTTTTAAGGAGCCCAGAGATAAGTTGTCTGCCGTTTCAGCGCCTGCATGATGGTTGCCCACACTGGCCCACAGAGGAGAAATAACTAAAGAAGGATTGGAGAGGAGAATGGCCCCAGTGATGTGGCTAAATTTGCAGATGACACTAAAGTTGTTCAGGGTGGTGAAAACCAGGGAGGATTGTGAGGCACTCCAAAGGGATCTGTTGAGGATGGGTGAGTGGGCATCAACGTGGCAAATGGGGTTCAATGTGGCCAAGTGCAAAGTGATGCACATTGGAGCCAAAAATCCTAAATATAAATACCACGTTGATGGGGTCTGATCTGGCAGAGACGGACCAGAGAGAGATCTTGGAGTCGTAGTGGATAACTCGCTGAAAATGTCTACACAATGTGCAGCTGCAATAAAAGAAGGCTACGCTATGCTGGGGATTATTAGGAAGGGAATTGAAAACAAATCAGCCAGTATCATCATGCCCCTGTATAAATCATTGGTGCGACCTCATTTGGAATACTGTGTACAGTTCTGGTCACCACATCTCAAAAAGGATATTATAGCATTGGAAAAAGTGCAGAGAAGGGCAACTAGAATGATAAAAGGGTTGGAACACCTTCCCTATGAAGAAAGGTTAAAATGCTTGGGGCTCTTTAGCTTGGAGAAACGACGGCTGAGAGGTGACATGATCGAGGTTTATAAGATTATGAATGGGATTGAGCAGGTTGAGAAAGAAGTACTTTTCTCCCTTTCTCACAATACAAGAACTCGTGGGCACTCTATGAAATTGCTGAGCAGTCGGGTTAGAACAGATAAAAGGAAATACTTCTTCACCCAAAGAGTGATTAACATATGGAATTCACTGCCACAGGAGGTCGTGGCAGCTGCAAGCATGGACAGTTTCAAGAGGGAATTAGATAAACATCTGGAGCAGAAGTCCACCAGTGGCTATTAGCCACAGGGTATAGATGGGAACTCTCAGTCTGGGGCAGGTGATGCACGCTATACTTGGTGCTGGAGGGGGCAGCAGTGGGAGGGCTTCTGGTGTCCTGGCCCCACTGGTGGACCTCCTGATGGCACCTGGTATATTTTGGCCGCTGTGTGACAGAGTGTTGGACTAGATGGGCCATTGGCCTGATTCAACATTGGCTTCTCTTACGTTCTTATGTCCCTTTCTCCATTGGGTTGATGTCCGGGGTGACTCATAGTGTTCCTGAAGGCCAGGCTCTCCAAGGGAAGGCTGGAGGAGAAGTTGAGGGAGACGTGATTGCTCTCCTGATGGCTTGGAAAGTGTCACAAGAGGGCAGGTAGCAGAGGGGCTACATTATGAGAAGTAAGGCACCGGCTGGATATTAGGGGAAAAAATGTTTACAGTCAGAGTGATTCAACAGGGGAATCGGCTGCCCTGGGGAGGCAGTGAGCTCCCTCCCGCTGGCAGGCTTCGAGCAGGGGCTGGACGAACACTTGGCAGGGATGCTCTGGGCTGATCCTGCATCGAGCAGGGGGCTAGACGGCCTCTGTGACTCTGAAGAGCCAGGCGGACCTTGGACTTGCAGAAGTCTGACGCTCGGGAGATCGAGAAGGGATCATTCGGCAAGGGCGCCAAGCGGGAATCCAAGCAAAGGTTTGGAGAACAATCCGGAAAGGATCCCGGGGCCAGAGCGTGTGGAAGAAACCTGGGAGTGGGAAGTGAGCGAAGAGCCGCCCGGGGTACCACGACCTGCGTCCTTCCCCAGCAGAGCAGGGGCTGAAATGACGGAGATGGAGATGGTTCTTGTGCTGGCGCCTGTAAGTCCCGTGTTGCTCTTTCAGCCACAGCGTGGTGGTCTCTTGAGCCTCTCCGCTTGCTTATAGGGCTGCTGACTCCCCTTTCTCTTTCTTTGGGACTCGGGGAAGTCTCTTTGCCGTGCAGGGACATCCCCTTCCTCTGCTCTGCCTTGATTTCCCTGGGACCTTTGGGAGCTCTGCCTGAGGCCCCAACACTCAATTTCTGGATCACAGAACAGTCAACGTCCTCTGCCCAGCTCACGGACTTGCTCAACATGACTCGCTTGGACTCACAAGCTCAACATGAGCCTGCAGTGCGATGTGGCTGCGAAGAAAGCTAATGCAATCTTAGGATACATTAACAGAAGCCTTGTGTCCAGATCATGGGAGGTGGTAGTTCCACTCTATTCTGCTATGGTCAGGCCTCAGCTGGAGTCCTGTGTCCGGTTGGGGCACGACACTTTAGGAAGGATGTCGACAAGCTCGAGCGGGTCCAGAAGAGGGCGGCCAGGACGGTGAGAGGGTTGGAATCCAGGTCTTATGAGGAAAGGCTGAAAGAGTTGGGTATGTTTAGCCTGGGAAAGAGAAGGCTTAGAGGGGACATGATGGAAGTCTTCAAGTATCTGAAGGGCTGTCATGTAAAAGATGGAGCAGATCTATTCTCTCTTGCTCTGGATTGCAAGACTAGATCTAATGGGTGGAAATGACAAGGGAGTTGTTAGATATCAGGAGAAATTTCCTAACTGTAAGAGTGGTAGAGCAGTGGAACGGTCTGCCTCGGGAGGTGGTGGATGCTCCTTCGCTGGACGTTTTCAAGCAGAGGCTGGACGACCATCTTTTGGGTATGCTGTAGGTACGTAGGGCAATCTTTTGGCTCTGCTCCTGCAGAGTGCAGGGGGTTGGACTAGATGACCTGCAAGGTCCCTTCCAACTCTAACATTCTATGATTCTTTGACTTTCCAGTTCCTTTCTCTTACAACTCTTCTTTCCGCTTTAAATCCCTCGGCCTTCCACTCCTCATGGCTTTCCCTGGCACAGAATTCTGGCTCTTTCGCCTTCTCTCAGTTAATTCTTCACATGCAGTGAAATACTCCCATTTCACTCTTCTTATGCTTAAGTGCTTTTTCAATTCCTGTACCCCTATTATTTATTTCCCTAAATAAATTCTAAAGTTTGTTTTGGAAAAGCTCCGGTTGGTTTTGTGGGGACTGCCGGTATTTTAGAGGCCCTTTGAGCTTCTTTGCCCGCTCTCCAGGTGTGTGTGTGTGTGTAAAGTGCCAACAAATCACAGCTGTATGTTTTTCAAGGCAGATGTTTCAGAGCTGGTTTGTCATCGTCTGCCTCCCGAGCATTCTCCCCCATCCAAGGACTAACCAGGGCCGACCCTGCTTAGTTTCCCGGATTTGATCAGAATGGACCAGCCTGGGCCTTCCAGGTGAGGGCACTGTACAGGTAACGATTACTAAAGTACCTGCTTCCCCCTGATGTCAGTCTAGCCAGGCTGTGGAAACGGAAGACGTGTCTCTGTGACACTGAGCTTGCTTCTCCCAAACGGGTCGCCGTTCTGGGTGAGCAACAGAGTCCATACACGTCTAGGATGTACGTGAAGGAGAGCGCATAAGGTAACATCGCCCTCCTTTTGGAATGTGTTTTGTGATCTCGAGGCATGAGTGCCTTATGACGTTTTCGGCCTAAGGAACTTCCCAATGCTGGGGTCCAGAGTTGGTGCCGTGTGCTGGTGCCAGCCCTTGAGATATTTATCTTCCTCGGCGGCAGAACCCAGAGATGGATGTCAAGTGATGCACACTGGGTCAGAAAATCCCAGCTTCAGGTATGGGCTTATGGGGTCTGAACCTGCTGAGACTGAGAGGGGGAAAGATCTCGGGGTCGTAGTGGAGAGCACGGTGAAAGTGTCAGTCCAGGGTGCAGCAGCGGTGAAAAAGGCACACTCTTATGTCAGGGATTATTCGGAAACGGACTGAGAATAAAATGGCCAGTATTGTAAATATAGATCTATGGTGCGGCCTCATTTGGAATCCTGTGTCCCGTTCTGGTCCCCGTAGCTCCAAAAGGACGTTGCAGGGCTGGGGAAAAGGTGCAGAGGAGGACAACTAAGGTGATTTGGGGGTTGGAATACCTTCCCTTAGAGGAAAGGGGGTAGAGTCTCTGGGACTTTTTAGTTTCAAAAGGAAGTTGACGAAGGGGGGGACATGTTAACTTAGAGGGTTTATAAAATTATGCATGGGGTGGTGAGAGTTGACAAGGGAAATTATTCTTCCTCTCCCAAAAGACTAGAACTGAAGGGAACTCAATGAAGATGATGGGCAGTAGGTTCAGGACGGACAGAAATACTACTTTACACAGAGAGTGATTAAAATGTGGAACTTATTGCCAGAGGACGTAGTGATGGCCACAGGAATAAACAGCTTTCAAAGGGGATTATATAGATCATGGAAGATAAGTCTATCAATGGCTACTAGCCCTGGTGACTGAGGGGAACCTCCACATTCAGAGGCACTAATCCTCTGAATCCCAGAGTCAGGAGGCAACTTCAGAGGAAGGCCTTGGCCTCAATGCCCTGTTCTTGGCTATCCAGAGTAACTGGCTGGATGCTGTGTGCGACAGGATGCTGGACTAGATGGACCCTCACTGGTCTGATCCAGCAGGGCTCTTCTGAGGTTCTTACTGGGAAGGCCTCGGCCTCTCTGCCCTGTTGTTGGCCCTCCAGAGGAACTGGTTGGCCACTGTGTGAGACAGGATGCTGGACTAGATAGACTATTGGTCTGATCCAGCAGAGCTTTTAAAAATGTACTTAGGCTGCAGCGGCACCTGAGCGGCCATCTCAGTGGAGGCACACCCAAGATGCTAATTTCAGGTGTGTCCTTCCCCTTGAATACTGGATCTAAAGGACTCTTTGGATACCTGCATGCAAAGTGCAATTCAGCTTACCTTTCCACATCTTGGGACTGATTCCGATTCTTGTTTCAACTTGAGTGATGGCAGATGCGCCCCCCTCCCACCATGTTCACATGCCCCTTTCCCTGACCAAAATATTTGCAGGAGAGATGCTTCCGTATCCAGTTCTCTGCTGCCATCCTCTGGCCAAACCAAGAAATCCACCATCTAAATTTCAATGCCCCGGGCCCTTTCGAGCAGCCATGCTCGGTGCCTTGTGCTGGTTATCCCAGCTTCTCCGGAGGCTGAGGCTGGGGGATTGCTTGGATCTGGGAGTTCGAGGCTGCCGTGGGCTGTGCTGAGCTGGTGTCCTTCCAATTTCTGCATCCCTATGGGGGTTCCCAGGGAGTTGGGGACCACCAGGCTGCCCAAGAAGGTGAACCGGCCCACATGGAGCACAGAGCAGGCCAAAGCTACTGTGCTGAGTGGAGGTGGGATAAGGGGCCATGGCAGCCTAGCCTGGGCAAGCGACTGGGAGCCAGCTTTCCCTTTATTAGAAACAGAGTGCTGGATGGGACCTTGAGGGTCATCTAGTCCAACCCCTGCACAATGCTGGAAACTCACTACCTCACACCCCATGACCCCTGCTCTCTGCCCAGAAGAGGAGAAGAAGAAGAGATTGAATTTATACCCTGCCCTTCACTCAGAGTCTCAGAGCGCCTTACAAACTCCTTTCCCTCCCCAAAACAGACACCCTGTGAGGGAGGTGGGGCTGAGAGAGCTCTCTCGGGGACAGCTCTGACAGAAATATCGCTTGCCCAAGGTCATCAAGCAGCTGCAAGTAGAGGCGTGGGGAATCAAACCCGGTTCTCCCATATTAGAGTCTGCGCACTTAACAAGAGGGTAGAAAACCTCCAGGATACCTGGCCAATTTGGCCTGGCAGACCATTCCTTCCTGATCCCAAAGTGGCAATCAGCGTTGAAAGGACCGACCCCACGGTTCAAGCACTGGCTCATCCTTTCCGGTCCTCCCTTTCACAATCTGCTGAAGTTCACCGAATGATCATTGCTGTCAAATGACCATCTAACCTCCCAAAAAGGAGAGCCCCCCCCCATCTCCCGAGGAAGCCCGTCCCACTGAAGAACTGCTCTAGAGCGTCTCTGAACATGAGTAAAGCATCAGTCGAAAGAGGGGAAAAATACACCAGATCTGCCTTAGGGACAATGGCTTTAAAACTTTTTTTATAGGTTTATTATTTGAATTTTCTATATATTACATGATATCTTTTGTCTCCTTACTTTACATAACTCAATAAGTTCCCCCCTCCCTCCTTCTATCCCTTGTTTGTTGATCCTTTATTCACATAATGTCCTGTCTTCCTTCCACTGTTCATAGAATCAGAATGTTAGAGTTGGAAGGGACCTTGCAGGCCATCTAGTCCAACCCCCTGCACTCTGCAGGAACACAACCGAAACCCCTACATACCTACAACACACCCAAAAGATGGTCGTCCAGTCTCCTCTTGAAAACGTCCAGCGAAGGAGCGTCCACCACCTCCCGAGGCAGTCTGTTCCACTGCTCAACCACTCTGACAGTCAGGAAGTTTCTCCTGATATTAAGCCAGTAACGACTCCCTTGTAATTTCTACCCATTAGATCTAGTCTTGCAATCCGGAGCAAGAGAGAATAGATCCACTCCATCTTCTACATGACGGCCCTTCAAATACTTGAAGACTGCAATCATGTCCCCTCTAAACCTTCTCTTTCCCAGGCTAAACATACCCAACTCTTTCAGCCTTTCCTCATAAGACTTGGACTCCAACCCTCTCACCATCCTGGTCGCCCTCCTCTGGACCTGCTCGAGTTTGTCAACATCATTCCGAAAATGTGGTGCCCAAAACTGGACACAGTACTCCAGGTGGGGCCTGACCATAGCAGAATACAGCGGAACTACCACCTCCCGTGATCTGGACACAAGGCTTCTGCTAATGCATCCTAAGATGCATTAAAGTGTTACCCACTTTAGATAGGTCTTCCATCTCGCTTTAATTTCTTCGGCTTTATCCTCCCATGTGGTCTTCTGGCGCAATTTCTCGATGATGTCCGACTGCACAAAATCAAACAAATAAGTGTGCCAGGTATCTAATGTCCATTTGCTCTTATTTTTCCAGCCCAGAGCTATCACTGCCTTGCCTGCTAACACCACAGCTTTGAGTACAGCCTGGGTTTCCTTACTGACTGCCTTATTTCCTAATTTACCCATTAACATTAGTTTAAAGTCTACATTCAATGAGATTCTACATATTTTCTTTATAGTTTGTATTATTTTTGACCAAAAGACTCTCACCTCTGGACATTCCCACCGCATATGGGAGAACCAACCCTCAAATTGTTTACAGTGCCAACACATAGAACTCGATCCCGGAAACATGTTTGCTATCTGCGCTGGTGTTTTATACCACTTTGTGAAAAAATTATGTTCCAGTTCATTAAATTTAATAATTTTGGTTTCTTCTATTCCCTTCATTATTCTATTTGCATCGTTTCCCGATATCTGGCCTTCCTTACACCATGTTTTCTGTAAATATAGTATCACCTTATCTTTATTGGATAACATTTTCTTGTAAATATATCCTGCTAATCCTTGTTTAAATTTTTGCATCCTATTAAGTATTTCTTCAATTGGTTCTTCTGTCCAAATATTTCCTTTTTCATTAACTTCCTTAATCATTCTATAAAGGCCTGTAATTTTTAACCAGTATTGCTTACCTATCTCCTCAGTTAATTCCTGTGCTGGTTTTAGAGTGCCTCCTCTAAATAAGTCTCTTAGCAATGGCTTTAAAACTCAACTCTATTGTTGAAATCACTTGCTGGACTCGGGGGCTTGTCTACAGCACCAACAAAGATAGATCTCTGGTTATTTTTAGTTGCTGGGGGAGGGGGATGATAAAGAACCTCTCTGTAGAAGTGACGGCTAATAACATCCTCTACTGCATTTCAGGAACGCATTCCCACCGGGACTCGGGACTGAACAGCCAAATCCTGTTCCGATTTATTTTTAAAGTATGGGCCTTTGCTTTAGAGTTCAATCTGGGGTTTCATGACAACAGCAGCCCGTTCAAGTCTGCTTGGGTGCACCACGGAAGGTATTAAGTAAGTGGGTCGCAGCTGTGCCCGGGGGCTGCCTTGCACCAGCCCCAGCTAGTTAGCCGGCTTCAAAAGATCATGTTCTCTGTGCCCTGGAGATGTCTAGATTAGACTACTACCCTACAGTCTATGTGGGGCTGCCCGGAAAGAGTGTTTGGAACCTTCAGCTGGTGTGGAGAGCTGCAACCCGGAAGATGGGGACTGTATCACTCCAGTTTCGGCCCACCTACACCGGCTCCCGAGTTGTTTCCGGGCACGATTCAAGGTGCCGGAGTGAGATCAACACACCCGAAGGGCCTCCGACTCCCTTGTGAACCTCTCTGACCCCTCTCTGAAGAAGTGAGCAGTAACCCGGAGAAGCTCCTATCTTGCCACAAGTTTATTTTTTGAAAAATTCTTGGGATTTCTGTCCTCCCCTCCCCCATTAGCAGGCTCAGTTCGGTGTAGTGGTTAAGAGCACGGACTCTAATCTGGGAGAACCATTCCCCACCCCTCACCAATTCTTCCTCTCAGCTGTGGAATTCTCTGAGCAAAAATCCCACTTTGTGAGCTCCCGGCATCAAAGTTGTGAGCGAGCAATTTGGCCACTGCATTAATTCGTTTGCTCTGCATTAATTAGTTTGCTCTGGAGCCATATCCTTCCCGAGCTAAGACGGAAATGTGTGAGCCGGAGGCTAAAAAACTGAGCTGGCTCACACTAACTCAGCTCAGAGGGAACACCGCTCCCCACTCCTCCACAAGGACCTCTTCGGGCTCTTGCCAAACCAGGTGAAACTCCACAGCGGCTGCTTGCACTATTGGTTAGTTCTCTGTCGGGTAATCCTGAACGCGCCCGAGAGGATTGTTTAAAGTCAAACAGCCAAATAAAGAACAAGCCAGAGGGGGGGAAATTCTGCTTAAAAACCAGGGCTGTTTTTGGGCGGGAACACACAGGGACGGAGTTCCGCCTGGCTTCAGAGCTGGCCACCCCCACGACAGCCAAAACCTCTGCATGCATCCTGGCCCCACTGCTGGACCTCCTGATGGCACCTGGTATTTTTGGCCCCTGTGTGACAGAGTGTTGGACTGGATGGGCCATTGGCCTGATTCAACATTGGCTTCTCTTATGTTCTTATGTTCATGCGCTGCTACAGAGGGAAGGCCTGGAGAGCGACCCCCACCCCGGCAACTCTGAGGCGGGCAAGCCAGGGGTTTCCTGGAAGGATCGGGTAGGCATCGGGGTGCCCAGGCAAAACAAGGGAAGGCAGTTTAAACTATCTTCCCTTCCCTCCCAGGGCTGGCTTGCCCGGGCGCGCCAAGGAAGGGCATGGGGTGTGGCCTCAAATGCTAATGAGCAGTGCTGTCAGGGGTGTGGCCTAATATGCTAATGAGTTTCTGCTGTTGGGTGTGGCCTATTATGCTAATATGTTCCTGCTGGGCTTTTTCTACAGAAAAAGCCCTGTTAAAAACTAACCTAAAATAACACTGTTGCCAAAACACGAGGATTCCATTAAGATTCTGAACTGCCCTGGGCAATTTCCACCCCCACCCCCAAAAAAGCCAATACTTGACTTTACAATAAATATCCTGACAGAAAACCAAAAGGTCATTTGGGAGGGGGGAGGAGGAGGAAGAGAAGGAAGAGGAAGAAGAAGTATTACTTGCTACTAAAGATGGGAAGAAGTATTAGGTCAAGGTTCCCTTGCTCGAAAGCCAGTCGAATCCGACTCTAGGGTTGCGGTGCTCATCTCCGTTTCGAAGCCGAAGAGCCAGCGCTGTCCGAAGACGTTTCCGTGGTCATGTGGCCGGCATGACTAAACACCAAGGCGCACAGAACGCTGTTCCCTTCCCACCGAAGTGGTACCTATTTATCTACTTGCAATTTCTTGCTTTCAAACTGCTAGGTTGGCAGGAGCTGGAACTAGAGACGGGAGCTCACTCCGCCATGCAGCACCCGGGTCTCGAACTGCTGAACTACTGACCTCCGACAGCCTGCGGTTCAGCGTCTTAACCACTTGAGCCACCGCAGCTCAGCTACTAAAGATGGGACTTACATGTTCACATGGTACCCTGCCTTACGCATACGGATCGGGGACCTACTGCCGTTCTGCAGGCCCTGTAAAACAGAGTTGTTCCACCAGGCCTTTGGCTGAGAAGAAGACAACATTGGATTTATACCCTGCCCTTCACTACCCAAAGGAGTCTCAGAGGGGCTTACAAACTCCTTTCCTTTCTCCTCCCTACAACAGACACCCGGTGAGGTAGCTGTGCTGCCCTGCAGCAGAAGATCTGGATTCGAGTCCAGCAGCACCTTTGAGACCAGTGTTCCCTCTAAGCTGAGTTAGTGTGAGCTAGCTCACAGTTTCTTAGCCTCCGGTTCACACCTTTTTGTCTCAGCTCGGGAAGGAGGGGCTCCAGAGCAAACTAATTGATGCAGCAGCCAAGTCGCTCGCTCACAACCAGGGCTCTTTTTCGTAGCAGGGACTCCTTGGCATATTAGGCCACACACCCCTGATGTAGCCAATCCTATCAGAGCTTACAGTAGCCCCTGTAAGAAGAGCTCTGGGAGGATTGGCTGCACTAGGGGTGTGTTGCCTAATATGCAAAGGAGTTCCTGCGACAAAAAGAGCCCTGCTCACAACTTTAATGCCTGTAGCTCACAGAATAGAATTTTTGCTCACAAGACTCCACAGCATAGAGGGAGCATTGTTTGAGACACAAGATTTCCAGGGTAGAAGCTCTCTAGAGGCAAAGCTCTCTTTGCCCGATGATGTTTCTCCGTGCAGGTAATATTTCAGCTATATTTACTTGTATATCTAAGACACTGAACTGGTTAAGATGCTCAACGGCAGGCTGGAAGGTCGGTAGTTCGGCAGTTCGAGACCCGAGTGCTGCCTGACGGAGTGAGCTCCCGTCTCTGGTCCCAGCTCCTACCAACCTAGCACCATCCCAGCTGGAACTCCCTCCTCCTCCTCCCCCTTTTTCAAACTATGCTCCCTCTAAGGCAGGGGTGTCAAACAATGCCTGGGGGCCGTCCAGGGCTCTCACCTGGCCCGCAAGCAACTGGTATATGTGGAAATATAAGGAACTCCCCCTTTTATGGTATCCCTTGGAAAAAACCTAGTCTTGCATGTGATTAGATACATTTATTGGGGCTTTTGTGGACTCCCCAGTAAATCAGTTGGTTCCACTGCTAGGAATCAATTGCTTTTTGTTTGTATTTTGAGTAAAAATAATATTAATTGGGTCTTCCTGTATCCTTTACAAAGTTTATCTCTCCAGTACCTGGCATTACATTTTATGGTACACGTGGCCCAGCCCAACGAAGTGACATTTATGTCATATCCGGCCCTCGTTACAAATTGAGTTTGACACCCCTGTTCTAAGCTGTGAGCAAAAATTCTACTTTGTGAGCTACCAGCATTAAAGTTGTGGGCAAGCGATTTGGCTGCTGCTTCAATTACTTTGCTCCATACAGCCCTCCTTCCTGAGCGAAGACAAAAATGTGTGAGCTGGAGGCTAAAAAACGGTGAGCTAGCTCACATTAACTCATCTTAGAGGGAACACTGTGAATCCCACCTTACTCCCTTTATGAGGTGGAGGCACAGTTTGGAAGGCTGTGTATTAACGCCCTCTGAGTAATAACATTTGTGAATTGTTTTTAATTAACTTTATTGTTGGAATTGTTTTACTACGACATTTGATCATTGCTGTACATCGCTCAGAGCCCCAAGTACTCAGAGACTGAGCGATTCATAAATCTAAACTATAAATATGTAAATAAGATGCAGATGTCGTGGCACAAAAAAGAGAGAGGCTGTAATGATACTGATAAGATTACCCCATGAGGCTCTTCCTGGGCCCTGTCCTCATATGCCAAGGGTCTATATGCAATGAAGGGGGACTTGAGAACTCTTACTAGGCCCCGCCTCCATCCTACACATCAAAGCATCCAGAACAGGAAGTAGCAGTCCAAATGACATAAGAACATAAGAGAAGCCATGTTGAATCAGGCCAATGGCCCATCTAGTCCAACATTCTGTCACACAGCAGCCAAAATATACCAGGTGCCATCAGGAGGTCCAGCAGTGGGGCCAGGACACCAGAAGCCCTCCCACTGCTGCCCCCCCCAGCACCAAGAATAGAGTGCATCACCTGCCCCAGACTGAGAGTTCCCATCTATACCCTGGCTAAGAGCCACTGATGGACTTCTGCTCCAGATGTTTATCTAATTCCCCCTTGAAACTGTCCATGTTTGTAGCTGCCACCACCTCCTGTGGCAGTGAATTCCATCTGTTAATCACTCTTTGGGTGAAGAAGTATTTCCTTTTATCTGTTCTAACCCAACTGCTCAGCAATTTCATGGAGTGCCCACAAGGAGTTCTTGTATTGTGAGGAAGGGAGAAAAGTACTTCTCTCTCAACCTGCTCAATCCCATTCATAATCTTATAAGCCTCGATCATGTCATGACAGCCCTGGGGAATGGACAGACTGACTGACTGATGGGATTACTCAGTACAGGGGTGTCAAACGTGCCGCCCAGGGGCCAGATCAGGCCCCCAGAGGGCTTCCATCAGTCCCGCAGTGGAACCAGCCATCTCCTGCTTCCAGTTCTGTTGCTTCTGCTGCATCGTAGCTTGCATCGCCAGACTCTCTCAATCGCTCAGCCATTTCATGTTTTCCCCTGGGTCCTAGACTCAGAACTCTGAGTTGAGGTTTCTGTGGTGAATGTCAATAAATCAAAAGTAGGTTTGCAGTTTACAGAGCGAATGTTTTAAGCATGTTTTTATTTTAAGTAAAAAAAAAACCCTTTGTGTTTGTGTCCTTTATAAAGATTATCTCTCTGCTACCTGGCATTACATTTTATGACACACGTGGCCCGGCCCAATGAGGTCTCATTTATGTCAGATCCGGCCCTCCATAACAAATGCGTTTGACATCCCTGACTTAACATAAGAACATAAGGGAAGCTAGTGTTGGATCAGGCCAGTGGCCCATCCAGTCCAACACTCTGTGTCACACAGTGGCCAAAAATACCAGGGGCCCTCAGGAGGTCCAGCAGGGGGGCCAGGACACTAGAAGCCCCCTCCCACTGTTGACCCCCCCAAGCACCAAGAAGACAGAGCATCACTCGCCCCAGACATAAGAACATAAGGGAAGCCAATGTTGAATCAGGCCAATGGCCCATCCAGTCCAACACTCTACATCACACAGTGGCTGAAAATACCAGGTGCCATCAGGAGGTCCAGCAGTGGGGCCAGGACACTAGAAGCCCCCTCCCACTCTTGCCCCCTCCAGCACCAAGAATAGAGTGCATCATTTGCCCCAGACTGAGAGTCCCTATCTATACCCTGTGGCTAATAGCCCCTGATGGACCTCTGCTCCATATGTTTATCCAATTCCCTCTTGAAGCTGTCCATTTTTGTTGTTGTTGTTGTTAGAAATGGGTCTTTGACCAGTCCCTCCCTTCAAGCCCCTTCCAGCGTGTGCCTTCCGTCACACGCGGGGAGTCGTCAGCTCAAGCCGAAGCCTTCCCCGCCTTTCCCTTCCCCCGCGTGGATTTTGTGGTGTTTGTTCAGGTTCGCCCTCTGGATGAAGCTTTTGCCGCAGTCCGAACATTCGTAGGGCTTCTCCCCCGTGTGGATTCTCTGGTGCCGGTTCAGATTTGAGTTGCTGCCGAACCGCCTCCCGCAGATGGGGCATTCGTGGGGCTTCTCTCCCGTGTGGATCCTCTGGTGGCGGTAGAGCACTGAGCTGGAGCGGAACGTCTTCCCGCAGTCGGAGCACTCGTATGGCTTCTCCCCGGTGTGCGTCCTTTGATGGATGACGAGCTTGGAGCTGGAGAGGAAGCATTTCCCGCAGACTGGACATTTGTGAGCTTTGCCTCCGGCGCGGCGGGTCTGACTGAAACTCTTCCCATAGGCTTTGCCAGCTTTCCGTTTCTTACCGGCAGCGTCAGTCTCTGACTGGACAGCGGTTATGATGAGAGTTTTGTAGTCTTCCCCATAAGGCTCGGATTCGTCTGTTTCGTGGCACAGCTGGGCACCCCGGGGGATGCTTTTGGATCCCCCGTGGCCCAGGGGGGCGTTTGCCGGCTCGCCGCAGTGGGCCACGATTTCTTCTGCTTTCCACAGCGACACCCCACAGGGTCCCAGTCGCTCTGAATCTTCTGGCGCATAATGCTCCTTCCCGTGTACGGCTGTCCACCCTTCGCCTGCTGAAGAAATCAGAGAACGCCAAAACAGCTCATTCTGAGGACCGGAGAGGAAGGGAACTGGAGGGCAGGAAGCCAAAGAGAATGACAAGAGGGGTGGGGGAGGGAACCAGCCCCCTTCAAAGACCTCGTTCAGTGGGGTAAACTCCGGTTTCCAAACATCAAAACCATGACTGATGCCCACATCTCATGCCGTTTCACCAAGGACCCGACTTGGAGACGGACAGAGCGGAGGATGCAAGAATTATTCACATTTTCGTCATTGAGAAAATGAGATTAAAAGAAGAAGAAGAGATTGGATTTATACCCATTCTTCACTCAGAGTCTCAGAGCGGCTTACAGACTCCTTGTAAAAAGAATGTGGTCCCTTTAAATGTGACGGCTGGAACTCCCTTCGGAGTTCAATTGCCTAGTGACGTCACAAAAGTGATGTCACATCCTTGCTCCTGGCTCCACCCCCCCAAAGACCCCAGATATTTCCTGATTTGGACCTGGCAACGCTAGCTTGGAGGGCGGCCTTGGCTTAGAGAGTCTGTTCTCTATCTGGAACACCCAAGGATAAGAGGTCCGGAATGCCGGGACAGACCTTTTCATCACAGGGACAACCTGGTGGGCACAGCCACCTCCTCCCTGCTCTCGCCATCCTTTTCTAGCTCCCCATGCTCTATCCGGAGGAAAGCTGGTGGTGCCTCATTACTCCCTAGCCAATGGCCACTTCCCACTACTAGGCTTGCTGGTCAGCCACCGCCCCGTGTCTGACCCCCCCTCCTGGGCACTGCTCCGGGGTCTGCCTCTCCTCCTAGGTAGTCACCAAGAGGTTTCTGCTTGCCTCTGCCAGGCAGCTCCAACCATCCTGCCCGCCCATCACCTCCACGCCTATGCCAGTCAGCCCCGACTGATGTGCAGCTTTTTAGCATTTGCTGAGAGTGTCGTTTTGGGACACTGCAGGCTGCCGCTGAATCCTGTGGGGTTCTCAGAGATGCGGAGGGCCAAAGTGGGCGGGACCGGTTCGTGACCTTGTGATCCTGAACTGTTGTGAAGTCACAGAATGTTCTCGAACATTCCACCTACTTTAGGGCTTTGCATCCTCCTGCAGCTGACAGACCGCATGTATGGCCAGAGAAACCCGGTCTAAGGTTAAATTTAGAGCCCAGTGACACCTTTAAGACCAACCAAGGTTTATTCAAGGCATGAGCTTTCCTGTGCATGCACACTTGTTCAGATCCCGTGCATGCACACGATAGCTCATACCTTGAATAAACCTTGGTTGGTCTTAAAGGTGCCCCTGGACTCTAAATTTGTTCTGCTGCTTCAGACCAACACGGCTGGACCACCTGGAACTTTCTAAGATCATTCCAGATGGGTCCCTGAGTTAGTCTGCAACAGTGAAATGAAACAGCAATCCGGCAACACACTAAAGACTTAGGAGAATGAATTCCAGCATAAATTCATTCCCCCTCTGAGTGGGCAAAGGCCACGGCCAACTGCTGTTAGATAGTGAAATGATTATTCTTTTTATTGGGTCTTGATTTAAACCCGCCTCTCTTTCGTAGAGTCACAGAGTTGGAAGGGGCCATAGAGGTCATCCAGTCCAACCCCCTGATCAATGCAGGATCAGCCTAGAGCATCCCTGACCAGTGTCTGTCCAGCTGCTGCTTGAAGACTGCCAGGGACAGCTGATCCCACTTGTGGCACAACTCTGACTGTCAAAAATAAAAATCCTAATATCCAGCCAATATCTTTCCATCCAAAACTGAACCCCATGCTTTGTACTGTGTTCTTCCACCTTTCTGCTTGGAATATAAAAGCACTGACTTCTGGATGAACACTCCACCAAGAAAGCTCTTGATGGAACCAATCTGGTTTGTCTTTCAGGTGCCACCGAAGTTCTGTTTTCTTTTTACCTTCTAGCATCATCGATTGAATTTGGGGAGTGGTTCTTGGAGGGGTGGGGGTTCTGCCACACCCACCCATTTTCCATATAAAGCAATAAGCCCGACGTTCCCAAGGATAAGCAAGCTCAGGACATTCTTGATGGGAAGAGGCCGTAGCTGCAGCCAACCCCACCAGAGACTCAGCAGAAAGGACCCCTACATACCCAGCGGGCTGGCCTCCCTGTCGCCTTCCTGCTTGGTCCCCGGGTACAGCTGACGGCTCTCAAAGTCCAACGGAGGATGCGCCACCTCGGAGAAACGCACCGCCGCCTTCTCCGGCGCCACCTACGAGGGCAGCAAGGGACGCTTTCAGGGCACAAGGGCAGTGTGCAAGACGACTGGTTGAAAATTGTGTTGCAAGAAACCCAGATGCCAACTTTGCTGCCACGTACGCCTGGACAACACAGTCACTGGAGCTAACAATATCAGCTACGACACCATCTCAGGTTCTATTCACTTGCTCACCTTCTAACACTGTATATGCCTGTCATGATCTAGAGGCCTAGCAGGCCCAGGGAGCCTGAGTGGGAGGAGGCCAGGCCTACAACTCCCAGAAGCCCCTGAGAGGTTTTGGCACCAATTTTAGCCAATCACAGGGGAAGGGGGCTTGTAACAAAAGAGCTGGTACAGAAGAAGAGCTGTTCTTTCTTTCTTCCAAGGGAGCAGGGCCAGAAGGAAGGCTGCTGCGGGGAAGAGACCCTCATCCTGAGCAGAAGGGTGAGCAGACAGAGGCCCACTTGAGACAGTGAGCTAGGGACAGTACGTTTAGATGCGGTAGGGCATTTGGTCTCTTTTCTTTTCACCCCCTCACTGATATTGTTCTTGCACCTTGTTTGTTTCCCATATTGGGCTGACCTCCAGTAAAAATAAACCTTTTCCTTGTTGTTTACTCTGCCTGGTCCTCGCGCCTATTATTCGGCCAATGAGGGAGGTCTGGAGGTCTTGGGAGGGTGCTCTGGGCCTTCTCACAGGATCCTAAAACCAGAGTGGTGGCAGCGTCAGGTGACACCCCATCTGAGCCATGACAAGAGTCCAGTAGCGCCTTAAAGACTTACGATATTTGTGGCAGGGCACCCGTTGCATGGCTTCCTGGAAGTCTTAAACGGTGGTTTTAAATTTTAGGGTTTTTTAAAATGTATTTGATTTAGCATATTCAGTGTATCCCATGACTGTCTCTCCACAATGCCAATATTTAGCAATCGGTTCTCCTGTATGGTTGCCCACTCAGCCCAAATACCAGAGTGTCGCTTGGACATCATTGATGTGATGATGTCACTTCCTGTGCGATGCCAACTACGAGGCCTGGGCCTTCCCCTTTCTCTAGGCGAGTCCCCCCTATCCCCCACCCGTTGCCAGGAGGGACGCAAGACCCCTACCCAGGAGAGACTGCATTTAGTAAATACGTTTTCCTGAAATGGACTCAATTCTTGACCTGTGTCACCGCCACACGGGAACTGCAATACAGGGGAACACTCGCACCTGGCTCTTGTCCGTCTCGGACTCCCGATGTCTCAGCAGGAAATCCTCCGCCAGGGCAACGGCCTGGGAGCAGGTCTCCGGCCCGCACTCTCGCACCCAGCTCTGGATCTCCGCGGGAAGGACGGTGAGGAACTGCTCGAGGATCAGCAGCTCCAAGATCTGCTCCTTCGTGTGCCTCTCGACTTTCAGCCACCGGCCGCAGAGCGCCTGCAGCTGGCTGTAAACGGCTCGGGGGCCCTCGGCCTCCCGGTAGGAGAAGCGTCGGAAGTGCTGGCGATGCCTCTCCCGGCTGAGGGCGTCTCCCCGCAAAATGGCCGCCTTCACCTTCCCATAATCCTCTTTGTCTCCCGGCTCCAGCTTGCGAAAGGCCAGCTCCGCTTCACCGCCGAGAGCCGGCAGGAGGCGAGCCACCCATTCCTCCTGGGGCCACCGGCAGGCTTTGGCCACTTGCTCAAAGGAGACCAGAAATGACTTGGTGTCGTCCCACGGCGTGGGCGCCTCTGGCCACGCTGGCAAGGCCAGCCTCGAGGGGGAGGGCTCCACCATCTTCAAGAACTCCTGCCACTGGGTTTCCCAGTGATGGGCCATCATGCCCTCTTCTGGTTCCTCCTTCACCTGCACCTTTTCCTCAGGACACCCCGACTGCGTTGCTTCTGGGGGTTTTCGGTCTTCTTCCAAGTCCACCCCGGGTTCGCAACCCATCACATCCAGGAGAGTCTGCGGGGCTTCTCCCGTTCTGTCCGTTGCCTCTTCTTGTGCACAAGAGTCTCGCTCCTCCATTTTGACCTCTCACAAAGATGGCGGCACACTGAAGAAAGCGCTAGAAGAAATGGCGATGATCTAGAAAACCCTGCTGAGTTTCTGCCTGGAAAAGAAGATGGGGCCCAGGAAGAGAGAGAATCCGCACGAAGGAACAGTCAGTCACCGGTGATCTGAAACTGTTTTTCAATAAACGTACTGGCCATGAGGTAAATACGAGAAACATGCCTGCAAATTCAAGCACCATAAATACCAGTTCCACACCACACAGTCCCATAAATCCTGGAGACCCAATGTGGTGCAGTGGTTAAAGTGCTGGAAGAGGTTCTGGGAGACCAAGGTTCAAATCCCCCACTCTACCGTGGAATATCGCTGACCTTGGGCCAGTCACACACACTCAGCTTCACCTACTGTTGTAACTCAAGGCCAATTCTTTCTTAATCTCTTTCTTAATCAGTAGTTTCAGTTTTTTAGAACGGAACACAGAACAACCACAACTTATATACAGTTCGGAACTGGCTAAACCACACCCCTAGAACAGTAAGGTCCAATCATAAGTGAGTGCTTAGGACCAATAGGGTTTATTCCCGCCGAAAGTCATAGTCTTCCCTGATTGGTGCATTGCACAACGGCAGCCAATCAGGCTGTTGATTTCAGGATACTGAGAGTCTATGGAGCTTGTGACTGAAGCGCAGGCTTATTCTACAATTCAGGCTGTCCATAAACCACAATACAGAACCCCTACCTCACAAAGTTGTTGTGAGGATAACATGGAGGAGAGACCACTGTAAGCTGCTTTGGGTCCCCATGGGGGAGAAAGGCAAGATATAAATGAAATCAATTGCCTAATTGTGTACCAAACACATCTTGCCTGGACCGGGAAGAGGGGCATAAGATTTGTGTGCTGTAAAAAACGATCTCAAAAGTTCAATAAGTGAGTCAGTCTGCATAGGGCTGTGGAAAAATCAAAAGAGATCCGTTTACTCTGACAGGGGAAAATCCTCCCAAGGGCTCTGACGTCCTTTTAGCTCCAACGGGTCCAATAAATAACCACTTAAGGGGGGAGAGATTCACTCTCATTTTAGGGGGTCACAGTGAGGGAGGGCAGGACCTGGGGCGAAATACAGTCTTGGGTGTGAGCCTCCTGCTCGCACCTCCCAAATGTGGCCAGTAGATGGCACACTGATGTAATGAATATGTTATTTAGTAGGTAGTACAAAGACTAGTACTACAGCGTTCTGTGCACCTTAGCATTTAGTCATGCTGGCCACATGACCACGGAAACATCTTCGGACAGCGCTGGCTCTTCGGCTTGGAAACAGAGATGAGTTGGATTTGACTGGCTTTCAAGCAAGGGAGACCTTTGCCTTTACAAAGACTTGCGGGGGGGGGGACATCTCATTTCCTCCACATTGTGGCGAAATGTAGGTATGAAGAAATGCGTCTTTGGATGGAGGCCTGAACTGAGTAAAGTTTTTCTCTCTGGGCAGAGAACAGCCAGGAAGGGGGAAAGTCCGTTCAGTCGCTTTCCAGCCTCACCTCTGCCATCTTTTAGACCCAAAGGAGCTTGCAAGCTGAGTGTGCGTGACTGACCCAAGTTCACCCAGCAAGTCTCCATGGCAGAGCGGGGATTCGAACCTATGTCTCCTATATCCTCAAGTGAAACTTTAACCACTACACCATGGTGGCTGTCATGGAGTGGTTGCTCTTGAACAGTAGCGAGCAGCAAGTCTTGGTGAGTCATACGAATTGCGTGACAAGAAGTCACTTCTTGGTTGCTGGTGGGCCTGGCTTAGACGAGTGCTCCCTCAAAAGCCAAAATAATCCTGGAAAGGGCCGTCCTCCTCCCCCTCCCTAACAGAAACCGAGGCCTGAAGTCTGACAATACTGTGTCACTGCGTAGCAATGGTTACAGGAGGCATTTGTTCCTTAAAGCTACAGGTGCAATGTTCCCTCTAAGCTGTGGAGACTTGTGAGCAAGAATTCTACTTGGTGAGCTACCGGCATTACAGTTGTGAGCGAGCGATTTGGCTACTGCATAAATTAGTTTGCTCTGGAGCCATCCTGCCTGAGCTAAGACAAAAACGTGTGAGCAGGAGGCTAAAAAACTGTGAGCTAGCTCACATTAACTCAGCTTAGAGGGAACACTGGTGCTGGTTCTATTATTTAGGATGGAGGAGTTAATCAACCAGATAATTGTTAAGATTTCAGATTTTTGTGTGAATCTGGAGCATTTCTCAGGGTTTACAAGAAGATCTGTCTTGTCCGTTCATAGTTCTGGTCTCCAGATTTAAACCGACACAGATCTGGCCACATTCAGAATTAGACACGTTGATTGAATGATGGTAAATTCACCATTAAACCTGAATGCCACTTCTTTAGTTAGGCAAATACACTTCCAATTTGATTCTGTAAGCTGCTGCCCTGAAGGTCAAAGGTCAGCTTCTTTGTCCTCTTAACCTTGGGCCATAAAAACCAATGAGTTGGAGGCTCTCAGACTTGTGTGACCCCCCCGGACAATTTCTCCCCTTTGGCCCTCCCCCCAACTGCCACAGAATTCCACTGGTACCCACATCCCATTTAGCAGAGGAGGAAACCATTGTAAACGTCACCCTCCTTTTGGACATGGATGGACCTGGGTGAGAAGGATCCTTCTGGGGCCAGACGTTCCTCGATCAAAAAGCCGACATAGGAAGCAAGGGTGGAGAGCCAGTTTGGTGTACTGGTTAAGAGCGCGGACTCTAATCTGGGAGAACTGGGTTTGATTCCCCACTCCTCCACTTGCAGCTGCTGGATGACCTTGGGCAAGCCATAGTTCTGTCAGAGCTGTTCTCTCAAGGGCAGTTCTTGAAAGAGCTCTCTCAGCCCCACCTACCTCACAGGGTGCCTGTTGTGGGGATGGGAAGGGAAAGGAGTCTGTAAGCCGCTCTGAGACACCTTTGGGCAGTGAAGGGCAG
Organism: Gekko gecko; assembly: GCA_029375565.1. Lineage (NCBI taxonomy): Eukaryota > Metazoa > Chordata > Lepidosauria > Squamata > Gekkonidae > Gekko > Gekko gecko. The sequence goes on along the minus strand of JAPDNY010000003.1, from coordinate 243,189,205 downwards.
AGGATAAATCCAACCTCTTCTTCTTCTTCTACCTCACAGGGTATCTGTTGTGGGGAGGGGAAGGGAGTTTGTAAGCCGCTCTGAGACTCCTTTGGGTAGTGAAGGGCGGGGTATATATCTAATCTCTTCTTCTGGCGGCACCCATAGGAGAACACCTGATGAAGCAACCGGTCCATTCATCCCAGCCCTGGCTGCTTTAAGTGGTGGCAGCTCTCCAGAAGCGAAAAACCGCTCCCGGCCCTGCTGAAGTGGAGACGAGGGACCCCGGCTTGCCTAGCAGCTGCTCTTCCACTGAGCTCTGCGCATCCCTTACACAGCCATACGAGGATGCGCTTGGCCCCTCTACGCTGGGGAACCCCTGCCCTGACCGCGTGGGGCACAGAGGGGTCTTTCTCAGCCTAGCCACCTTCTCGCTGGAATGGCCCTCGGAGCTGCAACCCATACCAGCCCCCCACCACCGCCCTTTCTGGCCCCTGCGTGCGTGCGTGCCTGCAGCGGGGGCTTTGTTCTCCCCTCTCTCTTCTCTTTCTGCAGCTGCAGAGAAAAATCAAAATCAAATCCCTCTCCTGGAGTACGTACAGGGAGAAGACAGACACTGTGTGCGTGGGGTGGGGTGGGGAGGTATCCCTGGGACCAGCTCCATCCTGGATCGCAAAGCCAGTAGCTAGGAAGATGCTCCAGTGGTGACCATCTTCTTCCTCGGAACAGAGGAGACGGGACCCTTTCCCCTTAGGTGGGAGGAAGGCTCCAGCTGGAAAGGCCCCCCCCCAAGCAGAGGGCTCCTTTCTGCTCTGTCTCCCACCCACCCACCTACCCAGGAATGCATCTCTCCACTCGCCCGGCTCACCTCTCTGTGCATCTCCCCCCAAGCCCGGAGCCTCTCCGCCCGATCCAGCAGCAATTCACGGCTCCACATCACCCCCCCTCCCCAAATCATTCCTTGGCCTCTCTAGCAAACAGCGCTCTGTCAGTTTAACCCTTTCATGCATCGTAGGCCAAGAACAAAAAAGATCCAAGGTTTTTTTTTAAATGTATTATATTGTCCCTGTATAGATCTACGGTGTGGCCTCATTTGGAATACTGCATACCGTTCCGGTCCCTGTATCCCCCAAAGGACGTTGCAGAGCTGGGGAAAGTACAGAGGAGGGCAACCAAGATGATGAAAGGGTCGGAACACCTTCCCTAGGACGGAGAGTCTGGGACTTTTTGGTTTAGAAAAGATATGACTATACCACAGGGTATAGATGGGAACTCTCAGTCTGGGGCAGGTGCTGCACTCTATTCTTGGTGCTGGAGGGGGCAGCAGTGGGAGGGCTTCTAGTGTCCTGGCCCCACTGCTGGACCTCCTGATGGCACCTGGTATCTTTGGCCCCTGTGTGACAGAGTGTTGGACTGGATGGTCCATTGGCCTGATTCAACATTGGCTTCTCTTATGTTCTTATGTTCTTAAGTGGAGGGGACGGACGGACATGATTAGAGTTCTATAAAATTATGCACAGCAACCAGGTGGAAAGAGCTGACGGAGAGAACTTTTTCTGCCTCTCCCGAAATACTGGAACTCGAGGGCATCCGGTGAGGTCGATGGGCTGTGGATTCAGGATGGACAGAAGGAAATCCATTAAAATGTGGGATTCCAGCCAGAGGACATAATGAGGGCCATTGTCATAGACCGCTTTCAGAGGAGATTAGATTCATGTTGGTCCTCTGGGGAGACTGGTTGGCCACCGTGTGAGACAGGAGGCTGCTGGACTAGATGGACCCCTGGTCAGATCCAGCAGGGCTCTTCTGATGCACTTATCAGGGGAAGGCCTCAGTCTCTCTGTCCTGTTGTTGGACCTCCCGAGGAACTGGTTGGCCACTGTGTGGGGCAGGATGCTGAACTAGATGGACCATGGGTCTGATCCAGCAGGGCTCTTCTGATGTTCTTATGAAGGTCTCAGCCTCTGTGCCCTGTTGTTGGCCCTCCAGAGGAACTGGTTAGCTGCTGTGACAGGGTGCTGGAGTAGATGGACCCTCACTGGTCTGATCCAGCAGGGCCCTTCTGATGTTCTTATGAAGGCCTCAGCCTCCATGCCCTGTTGTTGGCCCTCCAGAGGAACTGGTTGGCCACTCGTGTGAGAAAGGATGTGGGACTAGATGGACCCCTGGTCTGATCCAGCAGGGCTCTTCTGATGTTCTTGTGAAGGCCTCAGCCTCTGTGCCCTGTTCTTGGTGCTTCAAAGGAACTGGCTGGCCACTGTGTGAGACAGGATGCTGGGCTAGATGGACCCTCACTGGTCTGATCCAGCAGGGCTCTTCTGATGTTCGTATCAGGGGAAGACCTTACCCTCTGTGCCCTGTTGCTGGCCCTCCCGAGGAACTGGTTGGCCACTCTTGTGTGAGAAAGGATGCTGGACTAGATGGACCCTCACTGGTCAGGTCCAGCAGGGCTCTTCTGGAGGAAATGGCCACTTTGAAAGTGGATTCTTTGGCATTGAAGTACTTCCCCTCCCCAAACCCCATATTCTACATTTTCATCTCTCTCTGTATAATGTAGTATTTCCTCTTGTGCGTCCTGAACCTTCTGCCCATCAGTTTCATCAGATGCCCTCGAGTTCCAAGTATTTTTGGGAGAGGGAGAAAATTCTAATTTGTTCCCATTGCTAGGTAATGAGCATCGTGATCGGATCCATGCTATAATTTCCACAAACAGAATCTGCTTCCCCCTCTGGCTGCGGAACTCTGATTTGCCCCTCTTGCTTTTCTTGCCAGGAGCACCATTTTGGGCAGATCGGTGGGCTGCAGCGGAAGCGGGGAGGCAGGGAAATGTGATCATGAAGGGAAGGGCCTCACATTAGCAGGCGTTATTTTTCTGGGCTTCTTCTTGATTCCATCTCGCCCTGTAGTTCCTCCATTTCATGCCCCTTTGACCCTACTATCTGTGAAATCTGAAACTCTCCTTTCTCCAAAAAAGAAGTGTGAGTGACATTATCCTTTAGAAGAAGGAGATTGGATTTATACCCCGCCCTTCACTACCCAAAGGAATCTCCTTTCCCTTCCCCTTCCCCTCCCCAGAACAGACACCCTGTGAGGTAGGTGGGGCTGAGAGAGCTCGGACAGAAACTGCCCTTGAGAGAACAGCTGTGCCAGAACTATGGCTTGCCCAAGGTCATCCAGCAGCGGCAAGTGGAGGAGTGGGGAATCAAACCTGGTTCTCCCAGATTAGAGTCCGCACACTTCACCACTACACCAAACTTTAAAAAGCATGCGTGCAGGTTAAATGCTGTTAAGTCACTTCTGACTTAGGGCGGCTCAAGGAATCGCCTTGAATATATGTCCACCTAGCGTGGCTCCATTTGCATGCATCGGATGAAGTGGGACCTCGTTTACAGAAGCCGATGTCGGAATGAAGCCCGGCTGGTATCCAAGGTGCCGAAAGACTACAGATATGCCTAGAGCTGAAGATGGGAGAGGTAGGTTTGCCACCTTCCAGATGGGAACCTTGTGAGCTCCCAGACTCACAACTGACCCCCATACTACAGAGGTGGTCAGTTCCCGTGGACAAAACGGCCGCTTCGGAGCAATGAATGCTCCCTCTAAGCTGCCGAGTCTTGTGAGCAAAAATTCTACTCTGTGAGATCCTGGCATTAAAGCCGTGAGCGGGCGATTTGGCTACTGCACAAATGAGTTTGCTCTGGCGCCCGCTTTCCTGAGCGAAGACAAAAATGTGCAAGCTGAAGGCTAGAAAACTGTGAGCTAGCTCACTCAGCTTAGAGGGAACACTGCTTCGGAGGGCAGATTCTATGGCACTGCAACTCCCAATAAGCCCTTGCCCCCACACTCCACCCTTCCCAGTCCCCACCCGGATAGCGGGCAAACAAGCTCAAAGGGCCTCTAAAATACAGCCAGTGACCACAAGACGACCAGACGTTTTCCAAAACAAACTTTCGGATTTATTTAGGGAAATACAGGGGTACGGGAATTGAAAAAGCACTCAAAGTGCAAGAACAGTGAAACTTGAGTATTTTGTGACCTCTGAAGAGTTGAGAGAAAGTAAAAGAGCCAGAATTCTGGGCTGGGGACAGTCGTGAGGAGCAGAGGGTGAGGGATTTAAACAGGAGAGAAGCCTTTAAAGATTAGAAAGGAAATGAACAGTCCAAATCCTGCAAGAGGTTTCCTATCCTCAGTCTGCTCAGCTGGGTACAGTGCATTTGACTGTTTTGTGATTGAGAAATTGAGTGTTGGGGACCCTAGGCAGAGCCCCCAGGGAAATCAAGGCAGAGCAGTGGAGGGGGATGTTCCCACGTGGCAAAGAAGCTTCCCGGAGCCTCAAAGAAAGAGAAAGCGGAGTCAGCAGCCCTATCAGCGAGCAGAGAGGTGGAAGAGACCCACCACACCGTGGCTGAAAGAGCAACACAGGAGTTACAGGCGCCGGCACAATTGGAATCTCCACCTCTGTCATTTCGTCTCCTGCTCAACTGTGGAAGGAAGGAGGTCGTGGTACCCGGGGTGGTGGTATGTGTGTGTCTTCGCTCACTTCCCACTCCCAGGTTTCTTGCACATGCTCTGCCCCCAGGATCCTTTTCGGATTTGTCATCCAAACCGTTGCTCGACAAGTGATTCGCTTCTCCGATCTCCGAAGCTTCAGACGTCTGCAAGTCCAAGGTCCGCCTGGCCCTCTAGATTCAGAGGCCATCTAGCCTAACTCAGTGCAGGATTTGGCCTAGAGCACCCCTGACAAAGTGTTCGTCCAGCCCCTGCTCGAAGACTGCCAGCGAAGGAGGGCTCACTGCCTCCCCAGGCAGCCGATTCCCCTGCTGAACTACTCTCTGACTGTAAACCATTTCCCCCCTAATATCCAGCCGGTGACTTACCGCCCATAATTGTGAGTCCCACCCTCTGCTTCCTGCCCTCTCGTGACAGATTTTCCAAGCCGGCAGGAGAGCAGTCACGTCTCCCCCAACTTCTCCTCCAGCCTTCCCTTGAAGGGCCCGGCCTTCAGCGGCACGATGAGTCACCCCAGACATCAACCCAACGCAGAAGGGGATCAGGGCCATTCTCCCCTCCAAGCCCTCTGTAATTACTTCTTCTCTGGGACTCAGTGTGGGCAACCATCATGCAGGTGCTGGAACTGTGGGGCCCCCTAAACTTGGTGCATCTTGGCCAACACCTCCAGCTTACTATAGGCTTGTAACTTGGGTTCTCTCCATAATTAAATCACCCAAATTCCCCATTTTTGCATTCATTCCGGTCTTACCTTGGGAGGCCTGTCACTTTGGCAAGCCGATTGTGAAGTGCAGCACGGCAGTCTTAAGTTCAGGACACGTTCCCTTCTAACCACCCGGCCCAGACTAGCCTGAGCCCCTTGGATCTCAGAAGCTAAGCAGGGTTGGCCCTGGCTAACATTTGGATGGGAGACCTCCAAGGAATACCAAGGGAGGGAGGCACTGGCAAACCACCTCTGAATGCCCCTTGCCTTGAAAACCACATGGGGTTGCCTTAAGTCAGCAAGAAAACCCCAAACCCACCCCATAAATGGCACAGCAGTGGCAGCGAAGGAATGATAAGTGTATTTGACGTAGATGGTGGTTACACTCAAGTCTTTTGAGCAGATAAAACAGTCCAGGGGCAACGTGTTACCTTCCTGGGTTAAGCTACCTGGGAACAGATCTGTGCTTAAGAACAGAAGAGCCCTGCTGGATCAGACCAGTGAGGGTCCATCCAGTCCAGCATCCCGTCTCACCCCGTGGCCAACCAGCTCCCCTGGAGGACCAACAACAGTACAGAGAGGCCGAGGCCTTCATAAGAACATCAGAAGAGCCCTGCTGGATCACACCAGGGGTCCCTCTAGTCCAGCCTCCTGCCTCACACAGGGGCCAGCCAGTTCCTCTGGAGGGCCAACAACAGGGCAGAGAGGCCGAGGCCTGTGTAAGAACTTCAGAAGAGCCCTGCTGGATCAGACCAGGGAGAGTCCATCTAGTCCAGCATCCCGTCTCACACGATGGCCAACCAATTCCTCTGGAGAGCCAAACACAGGGCAGAGAAGCCGAGGCCTTCCCCTGATGTTGCCTCCTGGCTCTGGAGTCTAGAGGCTTAGTGCCTCTGAATGTGGAAGTTCCCCTCAGCCACCATGGCTAGTAGCCACTGAGAAACTCATCCTCCATGAATCTATAAGAACATCCTGTCTCATACAGAGGCCAACCGGTTCCTTTGGAAGGCCAACAACAGGGCATGGAGGCCAAGGCTTCCCCCTGGTGTCGCCTCCTGGCTCTGGGATTCAGAGGTTTAGTGCCTCTGAATGTGGAGGCTCCCCTCAGTCCCCATGGCTAGCAGCCACTGAGAGAACTATCCTCCATGAATCTACCTAACCCCCTTTTAAAGCTGTTTCTCCTGCAGTCCACAATACCCCCCCCGCCCCAAAGGACTCCCAGGGGCAGTGCTGCTGTGGGTAGAAGGGAAGCAGGGAAATGGTCTTCCCCTTCTGTCAGCAGAAAAGGGCCACTGTGTTGAGGTCCTTATGCCTGGGTGCTTGTTTCCAAAGGGGGAAGCAGAATCAACGGCTTCTCAGCTAGGCAAGGGGACCCTTGCAAAAAAAACCCCATCAGCTCCACCAGAGACAAAGGAAGAGTCCCTGTATTCCCAAGGAGGCCTTTGCCTGCAGCCAGGGTGGCTTCCCGGGGATAAGAACATAAGAACATAAGAGAAGCCAATGTTGAATCAGGCCAATGGCCCATTCTAGTCCAACACTCTGTCACACAGCGGCCAAAATATACCAGGTGCCATCAGGAGGTCCAGCAGTGGGGCCAGGACACCAGAAGCCCTCCCACTGCTGCCCCCTCCAGCACCAAGAATAGAGTGCATCGCCTGCCCCAGACTGAGAGTTCCCATCTAAACCCCATGGCTAATAGCCACTGGCGGACCTCTGCTAGGATCACTAGGCAGGGCCTGCTGCTGCAACTGGACTCCTGGTATTACAGATTCAGAAGCATGGGCACTGTGGATGACCACACAACCTGTCTGAGGACATTCTACCCCTCCCAGGTTCTTTTGAATGGAGCGCTCCCAGGGATGGGGGAAATCCAGGCCAGGCCCCCAAAATCGTGCCCATCGGCCACCCTGGGGGGGCCAAACATGGTGGGGGGGAGGGGGGTCCCCCCAGGGTGAGGCAGGGGGGTGGGCAGGACTGACACGAACCCCCCCAGGAGATCAGGAACAGGAGGACAGAGATCCTGCCCAGTCCCATGGAGAGCATCTGCCCCTCCCCAGAAGGCAAGGGAGGGAGACACACGCTGGGCAGAGACAGCCCCCCCCCCGCGGGCCAGGCCTCCCTCCCCTCCCTCCGTCCTTCCCCCGCCCAACGACCCGGAACGAAGGAGCAGCAGAGGGACCCGCAGCGCCAGGCTCACAACCACCTCTTTATTGTCTGCACAGAAGGGGGGCGGCGGCGGCGCTTGGGGGGAGGGGGTTCAGCAGGCCGGGCCGGGCCCCCTCGTCCTCCGCGGGCATCCTCCGTCCTCTCTCTGCCGGCCGGCCGCCCCCCCCCCTCTCTCGGACATCCGGGCCCTTTCCTCTCGGCCGCGTGTTCCGGTCGGCGGAGGCGCGTGTTCCGGCGCCGCTCAGTCCAGCTGGAGGGGAGAGAAGGAGGGAAGAGGGGAGGGGGGCGTCAGTGGGAGAGGGAGGGAGGGAGAAGAGGAGGGGTCCGCCCGGCCTCCCCCCAGCCCCGCCCGCCCGCCGTACCTTGACGAAGCCGATGTCGCGGGCGTACTGGCGGAAGCACTGGCGGCACATGTTGAGGCCGTACTTGCGGATCAGGCCGTGGCGGTTCGAGCACACCCGGCTGGCCCGTCCAGAGAGGGGGGAGGAAGGGGAGAGGAGAGAGAGAGAGAGAGACACGTGGGTGGGTGAGGGGCGGCTCTTGCTCTTCTTCCTCCTCCTCCCCCCCCTTACCCCTTACCCCCTCCCCGCCCTCCTCCTCCTCCTCCTCCTCCTCACCACGAGCGGGAGCCCTGCCCGAACTTCCTGGGGTGGCTCCAGTAGAGCTGCTGGTGGCCCATCGTGGCGGCGGCGGCGGCAGGGCGGCGGCGGCGCGCTCGGAAGGCAGGGAAGGAAGGAAGGAAGAAGGGGCCGAGGGCGCAGGCGCGAGTGGGGGGGAGGAGGAGGGGGAGATGGGCGGGCGCGGCTCCCCGCTCCCTCCCCGCCTCCTCCCTCCCTCCCTCCGTTCCCCTCCCCTCCCTCGTGACGTCACCCGCCCCTTCCCGGCTAAGGGCCCTGCCGGCCCTGCTCGTCTCTCAGCCGGGCGCGGTGGCGCGCGCCTGTAATCCCGGCTGCCTTGGGAGGCTGAGGCCGGCGGATCGCGTGAGCTCAGGAGTTCTGGGCCGCAGCGGGCTATGCCGATCGGGTGTCCGCACTAAGTTCGGCATCAATATGGCGAGCCGCGGGGAGCCGCGGCCCGCCAGGTTGCCCAAGGAGGGGTGAACCGGCCCAGGTCGGAGACGGAGCAGGTCAAAACTCCCGTGCCGATCAGTAGTGGGACCGCGCCTGTGAATAGCCGCTGCCGCGTAGCCTGGGCAAGACAGCGAGACACGGACTCTCCTTTTCTTCTCCCGGCCCCTTCTCAGTTCTTTATTGCTGATGGACTGCATTGATGCCCCTCGTCCCCCGGCCCTCATTCACAAAGGCAAACCATTTCTAAAAGGCATCTTTGGTGGTAGTGGTGCTCCAGCTGCACAAGTCGGCTCACGGCGGACACGCACATCACTGCATACAGAATTTAAGACATTCAATGCATCTACAACTTCATGGACATTTTGCAAGAGACGTGGGGGGGCGGGCGGGGGTCCCTGCTGCGCTTCCAGCCAACCCGCACGGACAGACCGGCGGGGGGACCCAGAACGCGCGACCCTACCAGGAGCTCCACTCGGAGTCGGGGCGCCCTTTTTGGAAAGGCGGAAAGAGACGAGCCCTTTCCCCACTCACCCTAAGACAAATCTCGTTTTCAAGACCTCCCCCCCCCTTTAAGCTGTGACCAGGGCTGCCGACTAGGAAGATCCCGAAGAACTTTCCAACCTCCCCCCAAAAGAGGGCATTTTCATCCGTTTCCTTAAAAGAATACCCAAAAGGACGGACCCCCCCACAAAAAAAGAGGACCTCTGGTCACCCAAAGTCTGTTCCCTGCGAAGGGGGGGGGAAACTCGGTTCAGGACTGCACGTTGCAGGCTCGCCTCTCGGCCGCCTCCTCCTGGTGGAAGCTCGCTATTGCCGCCCGCAGCGCCCGCAGTCCCGCCGGCCTCCAGCAGGGGCCAGGCGAGAGGCGGCCGGCGGAGACACCCCCCCCCCAAAAAAAAAAACAAACCAAAAAAAACCTAAGCGGGCATTTCCATCCCTACTCTGAAAGAAAGCCCCGGAGAGGACGGACGGACGGACACCAAGAACGAAGAGGGCCTCTGCATCACTCACTCCCCTAAATCCACTCCCTGCAAAAGAGGGGCAGCTCTTGTGTGTTCAGGACTGCCTTAGCGGTGCCCCCCCCCATTGTCGGGCTCGGTTCTCGGCCGCCTCCTCCTGGTGGAAGCCTGCCATTGCCGCGCACTTCGCCCGCAGTCCCGCCGGTCTCCAGCAGGGGCCAGGCGAGAGGCGGCCGGACGCGCGAAGCCGGCCGAGCGGAGGCCGAGGAGGGAATTCCAGCTCTTCGCCTCTGAGCGCCTTTTCTTCGGTCTCCCCAGCGATGCACCCTCTCAGCTGTGGAGTCTTGTGAGCAAAAACTCCGCTTTGTGAGCTCCTGGCATTAAAGTTGTGAGCGAGCAATTTGGCCGCCGCATATATTAGTTTGCTCTGGAGCCGTCCCTCCCTGAGCTTAAGAGAAAAATGTGTGAGCCGGAGGCTAAAAAACTGTGAGCTAGCTCACACCAACTCCAACTTAGGGGGAACACTGCGCCACCACCAATGCTCCCTCTAAGCTGTGGAGTCTTGTGAGCAAAAACTCTACTTGGTGAGCTACCGGCCATTAAAGATGTGAGGGAGCAATTTGGCTACTGCGTAAATTAGTTTGCTCTGGAGCCATCTTTCCTGAGCTGAGACAAAAATCTGTGAGCTGGAGGCTAAAAAAACCTGTGAGCCGGCTCACACGAACTCAGCTTAGAGGGAACGCTGCATCCCCAACCGGGTTGTTCCAGAGGAGTCCTATTGAGTCCTTGGGATGGAGGCGAGTCTTGCAAGGAGCTGATGAAGAACAGAACAGCCAGATTCGGAAGATTCCCCCCTTCCAATCACAGAAGCAGCTTCCCCAGCCTGCCTTTGCCAACCTCCAGGCAGTACCTGGGGATCTCCAGAGGACCAGATTTTCTCCCCTGGAGACACTGACTGCTTGGGAGGGTGGACTCTATGGGCATCATACCCAATTGCAGTCCCTCTGTGGGCTGTAACAAGAGCTGTCCTGGAAAAGAGCAGTTTCTGTCAGAGCTCTCTCAGCCCTGCCTACCTCACAGGGTGTCTGTTGTGGGGAGGGGAAGGGAAAGGAGTTTGTAAGCCGCTCTGAGACTCCCTTGGGTAGTGAAGGGCAGGGTATAAATCCAATCTCCTCTTCTTCTTATGGGCATAGGCTTTCCCATGCATGCAGCTGCATGCTAATTAGCTGCTCACTCTCTTACCTATATGTATGGACTGGTAAAATCCACTTCATTGTATCTGAAGAAGTGTGCATGCATACAAAAGCTTATACCTTGAATATAGTTCCATTGGTCTTGACGGTGCCACTGGACCCAAACTTTGTTCTGTTCTGTTGCCTCTAGACATGGCTACCCACCTGAACCTTATCAATCTGGAGTTGGCAAACTTTGCAGCTGCCCCGGGGCAACTAATGCAGGAGAGGGGAAGTGATGGCCTTGGGAAGGAGCCATCACTTGCCCTGGAGAACGTGCCAGAAGCGGGGTTCCGTTACAGTGGAGTGGTGGCCACCGGCTGTCTGATACGGATCACTTTAAAGGCGGATTGCTAGATTTGAGGGACCGACAATATTTCCAGGGCATGAGCTTTGGAGAGACAAAGCTCCCAGGTTCATGGGAAGCAGGATCACCAGTGGGCCGCTTGCTGTGGCTGCTAAAGAGAGCCTCCACAGTCAAAGGCAGTCCACCTCTGAATGCCAGTGGCTAGGAGGCAACAGCAGAAGAAAGCCTGCCTCTCTACGGCTTGGTGGCTGGCCACATTATAAAGATGGGCCTCTGCACTACATGGACCACTTTGGACTAATCCAGCAGGGTGCTGTTAACGTCCCTCCCCGCCTTGTGTTCAGAGAATAGTCGTCGCTGCAGAGTTTTCCGTTTTGCATTTTTTTCTGTGAGTTATGTCTCCTTTGCTGCACTCTGCTGGCCAGAGGGGTAAATGCAGCAGAGAGCTTGCGTTGTGCCCCTTGTTCGCCAGCAGAGGTCAGTACAGAAGTGAGAGAACTGAGATTCAGGTGAATACCCTGTTGGTCTGAAGCCGCGGAACAAAATCCAGGGGCGCCTTTAAGACCGACAAAGTTTAATTCAAGGTATAAATTTTCGTGTGCACGCACACTTCCTCAGGTACAATGAAATGGAGGTTACCAGTCCATACATATGGGTAGAGGCAGGTGAACGGTTAATTAAGCATTCGGGATAATGGTAAGATGCAAGAATATGCTGTTGTGGCAAAACAGACAAACTTCATTAATCAGAGACCGAAAGACGAATTTGAAAACAACGGGTGAGTTTTCTGTGATTGCTATAAGCGATCTTTGCAGCCATGCAGTTGAATGGTTTCTATTATATGATAGTTTCTTTATGAAAGATTAAAAGATGTTTTCTTTCATATGATTCTTACCACAACAAACTTATATTAAAATTGCACACGCATTTTTAGGAGGTTACTCACGGTTTATCACATGACTGATATGATTGATAAGATAAGATGAAAAGGTTAATATATTATGAGAAAATGGTAGAATGTTGAGTAGGTCATTATAGTGGTTTTTAAAGGTATAACGCTATGTAATTTTCCTAAAAGATCAAGTACTTGAATCAAGGATTGTCCTTTATATTTGCAAGAAACGCCCTCTAGACCACGTCTTGGTAATTTTACCTTTTATTCTTTCACTTTACCCCTTTTCATTATTCTGTATTCCCTCAAAAAGCTTAATTTTTTTTTTTAAAGCATTCAGGATAATGAAGATGTTTAACAGATGCAAAGAACTGGCGCTTCTCAAATAAGCACTGGTTATCTTGCCTTGAAAACCCTACGGGCATGACTTGATGGGGGTTTTCCACCATCACCTTTTAGCCTCAGTTGAGAAGGGCAACTTTCAGAACAGCTGAGGTTCTTCACAAGCCCTTGGGAGGAATCTTTCGCAGCTTTGGAACTGGGTGCCATCCGTGTTCGGATGACGCCCAGCTCTGTCTCTCGCTCTTCAGATCTGGTGATACAGTAGAAATCTCAAGCTGCTGCCTGACGGCTGCGGGTAACTGCCCGAGACAAGCTGAAACTGAATCCCGACAAGACGGAGGTGATGCTGACTGGGAGGGCAGAGATCCTGAAGGAAACTGTGCTCCCTACTTTTGATGGGGCTCAGCTGACCCTCACTGACTCGGTTACTAGCTTAGGGGTTATACTGTCTGGTCTCTGGACAAGAAGCTGGGGCCGTCTGACTTTTATTCATCTGCAAAGAACATGTGGCGGCTTCCGAAGCACATCCTGGAAACCACGTGTGTACGTAAGCAACCTTGAATTTGCACACGAGTCCTACTGGAAGCCGCTGTGACGGACTTAAAGATCTGGGACCAGCAGAGTGGAAACACGGAACACTGCTGAGTCACACGACGGAGTGAGGAGGGGACCATTTAGCTCGGAACCCTCCGTGATTGGCGTTTAACAGACCAAAACTGTCCGTTTGGAATAGGCCGTTTGGATCTGGCAGTTAGAGAGAAGCTGTGGGTCAGTTGATCAGAGGAGTTAGGAGAGAGTGGTCAGCTAACAGAGTTCTGGGGAAACAGCTTGTTAACAGTTTGTGTCAGGGGTCTTTTCGTAGAAGAACAGCTGCAGGAGCTCATTAGCATATGGTATGCTAATGAGCTATTAGGCTATTAGCATATGCCACGCCCCTGACATCACCGGAAGTGATGTCAGAAGGGGAAGCAAAAGGGGGGAAGCATCTTCAAAAGCCTCCCCTTCCCTTCCCCAGCTGGTTTGGGTGGGGGAGCTAAGAGAGAAGGGGTTTAAAGTTTAAACCCCTTCTCACTAGAATTGGGCCACAGAAGGAGGAAAGAGAGAGAGTAGAGAGAAAGAAGGAAGGAAAGAGGGAAAGAAAGAGAAGGAAAGGGGAGGGAAAGAAAGAGAGGGAAGAAGGGAAACAGGGAAAGGAGGAAAAAAGAGAAGAGAAGAAGGTGGAAAAGAAAGAGAGAAGAGAAGAAGGAGGGAAAGAGGAAAAAGAGAGAAGGAAAGGAGGGAATGAAAGAAATTCAGCGGCAGTTCAGCCCCATTATATCCTATGGGCCATTGAGGTCAATGGTGAAAACATAGGGTATATTCTGGGGGCTGGAGGGAGGGTTTGAGGGAGAGGCTCCAAACTCACAGGGTAGCTGATGGAGCCTCTCCCCAAGATACCCACCAAGTTTCAAGAACAGTGAACCAGGGGTCCAATTCTATGGGCCCCCAAACAGGTTGCCCCTATTCCCTCCATTGTTCTCTATGGTGGGAAAAAGTTATTTTTTTCCCACCATAGAGAACAATTGAGGGAATAGGGGCAACCTGTTTAGAGGCCCATAGAATTGGACCCCCTGATCCTATGTTCTTGAAACTTGGTGGGTATCTTGAGGAGAGGCTCGTTCAGCTATCCTGTGAGTTTGGAGCCTCTCCCTCAAACCCTCCTCCAGCCCCCAGAATATACCCTATGTTTTCACCATTGACCTCAATGGCCCATAGGATATAATGGGGCTGAAATTGACATTCGGCTGCCTGAAAGACTCCCCGGGACGCCAGCTGGGGGGCGGGGCTTGGATCCTGAGCTGCCCTCCGGTGAGCTCCCCCCCAAAAAAGACCCCTGGTTTGTGTAAATAACTGTGGCTGAAGGGGCACTCTGCACTGATTCCTCTAATATATCGATGGGAGTAAAAGTATAAGACTAGACACCAAAGACACTGCTCTTCAGGACTTAAAGTGGCTGAGTGAAGGCTAGCAGGTCTGGAGAGAGGAGTCTGGAGGGATGGTTAGGTGACCAGTTAGACTCAAAGGGGCCAGACAAATAAAGCCAAAAGCCAACCACTAAAGGAGTGACTGGAGAGTGAGATCGGAGTTGTGTGTTGTGAACTAAGAAACATCTAGGTACTGGACCAAGAGTGAAAAGCAGACAGTCTAAGCCAGGGCTTTTTTTGTAGGAGAAGCTCAGCAGGAACTCATTAGCATAATAGGCGACACCCAACAGCAGAAGCTCATTAGCATATTAGGCCACACCCCCATCTTACCAGAGGTGAGGTCATCCAGCCACACCCACCTTTGGCTTCTTATTCTGTTTACCTTATTTGTTGTCAAAACCCCAGGGCTTTTTTTAAAGCAGGGACTCCTTTGCATGCTAGGCCACACACCCCTCATGTAGCCAATCCTAATGAGTTTCTGCTGTTGGGTGTGGCCCGTTATGCTAATGAGTTCCTGCTGGGCGTGGCCAACTCGGGAGCCAGCCGGAACTCCGTTCCTGTGCGCTCCTGCCCAGAAATAGCCCTGGTCTAAGCCAAGGAAAAGTGATTTGTTTATTCAACAAACTATCAGAACATCCCGTGTAAATATATCCATCCCCTTGTTGTGTTGCTTGTAAATAAAGCCTGTTCAGCTTTAAAGTTAACAAGCCGTGGTGCCTGTCTATTTCATGGTAAATACACTTAGCAGTGGTCCTTACAAATATCCCTGACCAAGAAGTAAAACAATTACCCTGAAGAGACTATTGTAGATTTGCATAGAGGACTGGTCAGAAAAATCAGCAGCAGCTCTGACCAGGCGCCACACGCAGACCCTCACAGTACTGTCAATATTGAACAGCGTGTGTGTGTCATAGCTGCATTCTTTTCAAGGTTGTCTGCCTTCCTTACATCGGTGCCCTCATCTCGTTTAGGGCACCCCCAGGAAGGATCTTTCAAGGCAAGAGAGAAGAAGAGTTGTTTTTTATACCCTAATTTCTTTATCCTAAGGATTCTCAAAGCGGCTTTCCGTGGCCTTCCCTTCCTCTTCCCACAAAAGGCACCTTGTGAGGCAGGTAGGGCTGAGAGAGTTTAGAGAGAACTGGGACTGGCCCATGGCCGCCCAGTAGGCTTCAGGTGGAGGAAGAGTGGAGAATCGAACCCTGGCTCTCCAGACTGGAGTCCGGCTCTCTTAATCACTACACCATATACAGGTGGTTTGCCATTGGCTTCCTCTGCAGAGCCTTCCTTGGTGATCTCCCTTCCAAGTGCCAAACCTGCTTAGATTCCAACTTATGGTGGCCCCAGCAATGGGCTTCCAAGGCAAGTGAGAAGTGGTCTGGCCATCGCCTTCCTCTGCAGAGTGTTCCTGGGTGGTCTCCCTTCCAAGTACTGACCCTGCTTGGATTCCAACTTATGGTACCCCGAGCAAGGAACTTTCAAGGCCAGTGAGAAGCAGAGGTGGTTTGCCATTGCCTTCCTCTGCAGAGCCTTCCTTGGTGGTCTCTCATCCAAGTACTGACCCCGCTGAGCTTCCAACTTATGGCACCCCAAGCAAGGAACTTTCAAGGCAAGCAAGAAGTAGAAGTGGTCGGCCATCGCCTTCCTCTGCAGAGCCTTCCTTGGTGGTCTCCCATCCAAGTGCCAAACCTCCTTTGATTCCAACCTATGGTGACCCCAGCAAGGGGCTTTCCAGGCAAGAGAGAAGCAGAGGTGGTCTGCCATTGCCTTCCTCTGCAGAGCCTTCCTTGGTGGTCTCTCTTCCAAGTACCGACTCTATTGAGCTTCCAACTTATGGCAACTCCAGGAAGGGGCTTTCCAGGCAAGAGAGAAGCAGAGATGGTCTGCCATTGCCTTCCTCTGCAGAGCCTTCCTTGGTGGTCTCCCTTCCAAGTACTGACTCTACTGAGCTTCCAAGTTATGGCAACTCCAGGAAGGGGCTTTCCAGGCAAGAGAGAAGCAGAGATGGTCTGCCATTGCCTTCCTCTGCAGAGCCTTCCTTGGTGGTCTCCCTTCCAAGTACTGACTCTACTGAGCTTCCAAGTTATGGCAACTCCAGGAAGGGGCTTTCCAGGCAAGAGAGAAGCAGAGGTGGTCTGCCATTGCCTTCCTCTGCAGAGCCTTCCTTGGTGGTCTCTCTTCCAAGTACCGACTCTATTGAGCTTCCAACTTATGGCAACTCCAGGAAGGGGCTTTCCAGGCAAGAGAGAAGCAGAGATGGTCTGCCATTGCCTTCCTCTGCAGAGCCTTCCTTGGTGGTCTCCCTTCCAAGTACTGACTCTACTGAGCTTCCAAGTTATGGCAACTCCAGGAAGGGGCTTTCAAGGCCAGTGAGAAGCAGAGGTGGTCTGCCATCGCCTTCCTCTGCAGAGCCTTCCTTGGTGGTCTCTCATCCAAGTACTGACCCCGCTGAGCTTCCAACTTATGGCACCCCGAGCAAGGAACTTTCAAGGCAAGCAAGAAGCAGAGGTGGTCGGCCATCGCCTTCCTCTGCAGAGCCTTCCTTGGTGGTCTCCCACCCAAGTGCCAAACCTGCTGAGCTTCCAACCTATGGTGACCCCAGCAAGGGGCTTTCCAGGCAAGAGAGAAGCAGAGGTGATCTGCCCTTGCTTTCCTCTGCAGAGCCTTCCTTGGTGGTCTCTCTTCCAAGTACCGACTCTACTGAGCTTCCAAGTTATGGCAACTCCAGGAAGGGGCTTTCAAGGCAAGTGAGAAGCAGAGGTGGTCACTGTATCTGAAGAAGTGTGCCTGCATGCAAAAGCTTATGTATTCAATAAAACTTTGTTGGTCTTACAGGTGCCCCGGGACTCAGACTTTGTTCTTTTATTTATTTATGTTACGGATACTCCGCCATTGTCACTTGGACCCAAGGCATATTACACCGAGCAAGTCAATGCAGATGGCAGGATGGGACCAGTGTTCCCTCTAAGCTGAGTGAGTGTGAGCTAGCTCACAGTATTTTAGCCTCTGGCTCACATTTTTTTGTCTGAGCTCAGGAAGAGCAAACTAATTTATGCAGTGGCCAAATTCGCTCGCTCACAACTTTAATGCCCGTAGCTCACAAAGTAGAATTTTTGCTCACAAGCTTAGAGGGCGCACTGGATGGGACATTCAATGAAGAAGGCAATAGGATTAGAGTTGGACGACCAACCAGGAGTCTAAAAACAACTGAAGCAGAGTGTACGGAGTAACACAACACATTAAACGATGCGAAATTCCACAGCAAGCCGCACTCAGCAGGATTTGCAGCCCCCAATACTTTATCCAAGTGACTTTGTGAAACGTTCGGTCCGGGGCAGCGCTCTTGCCAGCTCAGAAAAGCCCTCTTGAATAATTCAGCTTTGCAGAGCTTGTGGAAAGACAGGAGACGGGGGAACTCTCCCAGCCTCCTCAGGCAAGGCCGTCCCACAATTCTTTTCCAATTCTCTCCACCCTGTGGATAATTCTATTAACCTCTGTCATGTTCCCCTCTTAGTCGTTCCCTTTCCAAACTGAGATGTCCCGAACTCTTCAGCCTTTTCTTCTAGGAGGAAAGCCAGTTGGGTGTAGTGGTTAGGTGCGCAGACTATAATCTGGGAGAACCGGGTTTGATTCCCCACGCTTCCCCTTGCACCTGCTGGATGACCTTGGGCAAGCCGTAGTTCTCTCAGAGCTGTTCTCTCAAGGACAGTCCTCGAAAGAGCTCTCTCAGACCCACCTACCTCACAGGGTGTCTGTTGTGGGGAGGGGAAGGGAAAGGAGTATGTGAGCTGCTCTGAGGCTCCCTTGGGTAGTGAAGGGCGGGGTATAAATCCAATCTCCTCCTCCTCCTCCTCCTCTTCCTCTTCCTCTTCTTCTTCTTCCTGCCTTGGGAGGTGATGGATGCTCCTTCGCTGGATGTTTTCAAGAGGAGGGTGGACGACCATCTTTTGGGTATGTTGTAGGGCTATCTTTCGGCTATGCTCTTGCAGAGTGCAGGGGGTTGGACTAGGTGACCTGCAAGGTCCCTTCCAACTCTAACATTCTCTTCTTCTTCTTCTTCTTCTTCTTCTTCTTCTTCTTCTTCTTCTTCTTCTTCTTCTTCTTCTTCTTCTTCTTCTTCTTCTTCTTCTTCTTCTTCTTCTTCTTCTTCTTCTTCTCCTTCTCCTTCTCCTTCTCCTTCTCCTTCTCCTTCTCCTCCTCCTCCTCCTCCTCCTCCTCCTCCTCCTCCTCCTCCTCCTCCTCCTCCTCCTCCTCCTCCTCCTCCTCCGCCTCGTGGTTGCTCTCCTCTATATCTTTTCCAGTTCTGCAAGGTCCTTTTGGAGATACGGTGACCAGAGCTGTACACAGTATTCCAAAGGAGGCTGCACCATAGATCTAAACAGGGGCATCATAAAACCGTAACCGTTCGGGGCGGGGGGGGGGGGGGCTTTCTCATCTCTACTCATGGTGGGTGCCCTTCAAAGGAAGCCATCATTTTAAAAATCAGAGCGGGAGCCCTTTAGAAGCTCACATATGAACGCCGGCGGCTTAGAATGAAGGCCGGGCCTCTTTGAGTCGTTCCAGGCTTTGATGGCAACTTCCCGTCTTCGGCCTCCCTCCGTGTTTTGTTTCTTCTGCAAGTTTGGCCCGGGGAGAGTCACGCTTGACTCTGCGAGTCACACCCGGCATTTCAAAACACGGGCTCCTTCCATTATCTCGCCTGCTGTCTGCGTCTCAAGTTGCGGGACTTTCAGAAAGCAGAAATCAATATTCGGAGCAGGGTACCATAAACAGGCAGCTAATGGTCAAACAGCGATTTTAATTTAAAACGGGGGGAGTGGGGGAAGGAGACATCTATTATCTGTGGCAATAAATATCCCACGTTCGAGGCATGCTGGGTTAATAATCCCACAGATGCGTAACTGGGACTGAAATTAAATGAGACCGGCGGACGGCAAGACGTTTCTCAGATTCCTGTGTTTGTCCGTGGAAGCTAGAGGGCAGCAGGTCCACACGGCTAGGGCACCGAGCTTGGCATGCGGGCGCTGCGGTTGCCTGCCAGTTCGAATGTTCCGTGCATTCCAGCGCCTTCAGGTAATGCTCATGCTGTAAATGGGAATGAAAAGGCCTCTGACCACATTTTGGCACCTGGCCGGTGCGGCGCATGACCCGTACGGTTGTCAACTATGAGCCGAGAATTTCCCGGAGGCTTGCAGGGAAAGGTTTGGAGAGGGGAGGGGAGGGTATAAATGCCACATGGGCCATTTTCTCCAGGCGAGCTGCTTCCCAGTAGTCTGGACATCAGTTGTGATCCCAGGGTGGCGGTCGCATGCGCTGGAAAAACCAGGGAGGAAACGAGGCTATCCCCTCTGGAGGAATTTGACCCACAGTTGTGTGATCACACAGTCCTCTGAAGCTGCGGGGGCAGCCCGCCACTGTGTGATCAGACGGAACCGCGGGTGAGCCGTGGGTTGGGGTTTTTTCTGCCATCTCTTTCTGATGCTCTTAAACGAGGAATTGATTAATCGCACCCCGGCGCTGAGGGCTCCCTATGGAGCGTGCGATGATGTGCATACTGAGAAGGGAGGAAAAACAACAGCATGGAGTCAGGTTGGCCTACCTCATGTCTGCTGTGGGGAGGAGAAGGGACAGGAGATTGTAAGCCGCTCTGAGACTCCTTTGGTTACCCTCCAAAGGCCAGCGTAAATGCTTCAGCTTTGCATACCCTGCGGAAACTAAACAAGTTCATGAGGGCATGGGTGTCATCCGAGAGTGCATTCCACAGGGCAGGGGCCACAACTGAGAAGGCCCTTCCCCTGGTGGCAGCTCACTGAACCATCCTGGGGTCAGGTGCCTGCAGGAGGCCTCCTACTTATCCTGCTGTTGAGTCTGGGTGGGCCTGACTCGATCCAGAAATGTTGGGGTTTTTCCCCCTGAGAGAATTGCCTTGCGGCAAAACAAACACACCCGGAGAACGAGGCCGAGAGCGTAATTTGAAAATCCTCGCCTGCCTCCGGCTCCGCATGGGGTAACGCCGCATTTGCCTCTCAATAAAATGCGTTTTGTTTTCCAATTGTCACCAGTCATCATTGGGTCTTTACTCCTTGCTGGTGATTTGAAAGTACGTGTTCGTCTCCGACAAATGTTTATTTATGGCTGGCATGAAAACCTACTTAAATCCGCGTCATTTCCATAACTGAATATTTATGGGGGGAAGCGCACGGATGCCGCTCCTTGATTAAACCGAAAACCCTTCACTCACTTGATATAAATGTTTACTCCTCTGGTACAAAAAATTGTCTTTAAACAAACCTGAAACCAAATTGATGTGATAAATTTCAGGGCCAAAAGGGAGCGGCTCCGAAATGTGTCTGAGCTGAACCCCCCCTCCCTTGTCGAGGGTTTAGGGATGCCGGATCCAGGTTGGAGATTTTGGGGATGGCGCCCGTGGAGGGTGCGGTTTGGGAAGGGAGGAATCTCAGCCAGAGTGTGGCCCAGAGTTGTATAAAGAAGAATTTGTTAATAAAATGTGTTGATAAAATACTAGAAGCAGCAGAGATGGACAAACTCACTTTAATCTTGAAGAACTGCCCCGAAGAGACATTTGAAAAAACATGGTCAAGATTCTACTGATGGTATGAGAACTATATATTGGCTATGTCAGGTTAAGGTATATAAGCAAGATCATGAAAAGGCACAGACTAAGATGAAACTATTCTGCTGTTTTAAATATTGCAGAAAACTCAAGATTGTTTCAAGGTTGTATACTAAAGTGTTAGATGTTCGTTGACAAAGTGTTTCCATAAGCAAAGTACCCCCAGTTTTATGCTTGTCTACATGTTTTTGTTGATGTTTTGTTTGTGTTATAGAAAATAAAAATTTTTATATAAAAAAAAGAGTTGTTGTTGTTCAGTCGCACAGTCGAGTCCGACTCTTCGCGACCCCATGGACCAGATTACGCCAGGCCCTCCTGTCTTCCGCTGTCCGCTGAAGTCTGCTCAATTTCATGTTCGTTGCATCGATGACACTGTCTAACCATCTCATCCTTTGCCGTCCCCTTCTTCTTTGACCTTCAATCTTTCCCAGCATCAGGGTCTTCTCCAGTGAATGCTCCCTTCTCATTTGGTGGCCAAAGTATTTGAGCTTCAGCTTCAGGATCTGGCCTTCCAGGGAACAGTCAGGGTTGATTTCTTTTAGGATTGACTGATTTGATCTCCTTGCAGTCCAAGGGACTCTCAAGAGTCTTCTCCAGCACCACAGTTCAAAAGAATCTATTCTTCGGTGCTCGGCCTTCCTTATAGTCCAACTCTCGCAGCCATACATTACTACGGGGAATACCATTGCTTTGACCATGCGGACTTTTGTTGGCAAGGTGATGTCTCTGCTTTTATCATGCTGTTTAGGTTTGCCATCGCTTTCCTCCCAAGGAGCAGGCGTCTTTTAATTTCATGGCTGCAGTCACCATCTGCAGTGATCTGGGATCCTAGGAACGTGAAGTCTGTCACTACTTCTACGACTTCCCCTTCTATTTGCCAAGGAGTGATGGGGCCAGATGCCATGATCTTAGTTTTTTGATGTTGAGCTTCAAGCCCACTTTTGCACTCTCTCTTTCACCCTGAGCAAGAGGCTCTTTAGGTCCTCTTCACTTTCTGCCATCAGAGTGGTATCGTCTGCATATCTGAGGTTATTGATCTTTTCCCCAGCAATCTTAACTCCAGCTTGTGATTCATCCAGGCCAGCATTTCGCATGATGTACTCTGCATATAAATTAAATAAGCAAGGTGACAATATACATCCTTGTCGTACTCCTTTTCCTATGCTAAACCAATCAGTTGTTCCATATCCGGTTCTAACTGTTGCTTCTTGACCCTTATACAGGTTTCTCAGGAGACAGGTGAGGTGGTCTGGTACTCCCATCTCTTTAAGAACCTGCCATAATTTATTGTGATCCACACAATCAAAGGCTTTAGCATAGTCAATGAAGCAGAAGTAGATGTTTTTCTGGTACTCTCTTGCTTTCTCCATAATCCAGCGAATGTTGGCAATTTGATCTCTAGTTCCTCTACCTCTTCGAAACCCAGCTTGTACTTCTGGCAGTTCTCTATCCACGTACTGTTGGAGCCTAGCTTGTAGGATTTTGAGCATGACCTTGCTAGCGTGTGAAATGAGTGCAATTGTGCGATAGTTTGAACATTCTTTGACGTTGCCCTTCTTTGGGATTGGGATGTAAACTGACCTTTTCCAATCCTGTGGCCACTGTTGTGTTTTCCAAATTTGTTGGCAAATTGAGTGCAGCACTTTAACAGCATCTTCTTCTAAGACTTTGAATAACTCAGCTGGGATACCATCACCTCCACTAGCTTTGTTGTTAGTAATGCTTTCTAAGGCCCATTTAACTTCACTTTCCAGGATGTCTGGCTCGAGGTCAGTGATTATACCATCGTGGTTGTCAAGGACATCGAGGTCCTTCTTGTATAGTTCTTCTGTGTATTCTTGCCATCTTTTCCTAATCTCTTCTGCTTCTGTTAGGTCCCTACCGTTTTTGTCCTTTATCATGGCCAGCTTTGCATGGAACGTTCCCTTGATTTCTCCAATTTTCTTGAAGAGATCTCTAGTCCTTCCCAATCTATTGTTTTCCTCTATTACTCTGCATTGTTCATTCAGGAAAGCCTCCTTATCTCTCCTTGCTGTTCTCTGGAAATCTGCATTAAATTGGGCAAATTTTTCCTTATCCCCATTGCCTTTAGCTTTCCTTCTTTCCTCTGCTATGTGTAAAGCCTCATCAGACAGCCACTTTGCTTTTTTGCATTTCTTTTTCTTTGGGATGGCGGTGAGTGCTGCCTCCTTTACAATGTCACGGACCTCTGTCCATAGTTCTTCAGGCACTCTGTCTATCAAATCTAGTCCCTTAAACCTATTCTTCACCTCTACTGTATATTCATCGGGGATGCGATCTAGGTCAAATCTGAATGGCCTTGTGGTTTTCCCAACTTTCTTCAATTTAAGTCTGAATTTTGCAATGAGTAGCTCATGATCTGAGCCACAGTCAGCTCCAGGTCTTGTTTTTACTGACTGGATAGAGCTTCTCCATCTTTGACTGCAAATTATATAGTCAATCTGATTTCGGTGTTGCCCATCTGGTGATGTCCATGTGTAGAGACGCCTCTTAGGTTGTTGGAAAAGGGTGTTTGCTATGACCAGCGTGTTCTCTTGACAAAACTCTGTTAGCCTTTGCCCTGCTTCATTTTGTTCTCCAAGGCCAAATTTGTCTGTTATTCCGGTTACCTTTTGATTTCCTACTTTAGCATTCCAGTCCCCTATGATGATGAGGACATCATTTTTTGGTGTTAGTTCTACGAGCTGTTGTAGGTCTTCGTAGAACTGGTCCACTTCAGCCTCTTCTGCAGCAGTGGTTGGGGCATAGACTTGGATTACTGTGATATTGAATGGTTTGCCTTGGATTCGGACCGAGATCATTCTGTCATTTTTGAGATTGTATCCCAATACTGCCTTTCTCACTCTCTTGTTGACTATAAAGGCCACACCATTTTTTCTACGGGATTCCTGGCCACAGTAGTAGATATAATGGTCTTCTGAGTTAAATTCGCCCATTCCTGTCCACTTTAGTTCACTGATTCCCAAGATGTCGATGTTCATTCTTGCCATCTCATTTTTGACCACGTCAAGCTTACTTTGATTCATAGATCTTACATTCCAGGTTCCTATGCAGTATTGTTCTTTGCAGCATCGAACTTTCCTTTCACCGTCAGACACATCCACAACTGAGCGTCCTTTCGGCTTTGGCCCAGCCGCTTCACTCTTTCTGGGGTTACTCGTACTTGCCCTCTGCTCTTCCTCAGTAGCATATTGGACACCTTCCGACCTGAGGGGCTCATCTTCCGGCGTCATATCTTTTAGCCTTTTGTTACTGTCCATGGGGTTTTCTTGGCAAAGATACTGGAGTGGGTTGCCATTTCCTTCTCCAGGGGGATCACGCTTGGTCTGAGTTCTCTGCTGTGGCCTGTCCGTCCTGGGTGGCCCTCCACGGCATAGCCCACAGCCTCATCGAACCACGCAAGCCCCCTCGCCACGACAAGGCAGTGATCCATGAGGGAGAAAAAATAAAAAAAGAGTGTGGCCCAAAGTTCTCCCAGAATTACAATCGGTCTCCAGACTACAGAGATCGGTTCCCCTGGAGAAAAGAGCAAGTTTGGAGGTCTGGGAGGAACTGAAGTCCCTCCTCCAAGCGCCGCCCCCAAATTCCCAGGCGTTGGGGAAATTAGGAGTGCGGGAACCTTTTCATGGACTGCCGTCCCCACTTGTGTTCGTAAGGGAAAGAGAAATGCTGGCAGAGATTGCGTTAAGAGAGGGGGGAGGAGACCGTTGCTCTAAATCAAAACTTGATATGGAGCAGAAGTCCATCAGTGGCTATTAGCTACAGGGTATAGATGGGAACTCTCAGTCTGGGGCAGGTGATGCACTCTATTCTTGGTGCGGGGGGAGGGCAGCAGTGGGAGGGCTTCTGGTGTCCTGGCCCCATTGCTGGACCTCCTGATGGCACCTGGTATATTTTGGCCGCTGTGTGACAGAGAGTTGGACTAGATGGGCCATTGGCCTGATTCAACATTGGCTTCTCTTATGTTCTTATGATTTATTCCATCATACATTCTTAAGTCAGAAAACACCTTTGTAGCATTCCAATATTCAACACCGAATAGTTCAGCACAGGAACTATTTCATTTTTTTAATTGTATTCGATTTTATTGGCCGCCCTTCCCTGCGAGCAGGGGTCATGGCAACTTACATCTGAAATAAATACAGTATAATTGAGTTAAAACAGCGTTAAAATACTTACAAACTGTCAGGAAAACAACCCTCACTCCAAGATGACGGTAATTTCCACCAGCTCCCTGGGTGGCGGGGATATGCTTGATGAAAAGGGGAGGTTGAAGTATTCACATTCATTCAAAAATTGTGAGAAGAAGAAGAAGAAGAGATTGGATTTATACCCTGCCCTTCACTATCCAAGGGAGTCTCAGAGCGGCTGACAAACTCCTTTCCCTTCCCCTCCCCACAACAGACACCCCTGTGAGGTAGGCAGGGCTGAGAGAGCTCTGACAGAAACTCCTCTTTTTTCAAGAACAGCTCTTATCAGAACTAGGACTTGCCTTGCAGCAGGTGCGAGTGGAGGAGTGGGGGAATCAAACCTGGTTCTCCCAGATTAGAGTCCGCACACTTAACCACTACACCAAACTGGCTCTTGGATTTCACACTGGTTCCATCTATTGTTCATAAATAGTGCGCTGGAAGTTCTGTAAAGGATATCCTTGGTTGCTCGGTCAAGACCCATAACAGAGGGTGGCTGAACAGAACAACAGTGAGCAAGACTAAATCCGGACATTAAGTGCCCTTTTCCATCTACAGGGGCGAATGTAGCTGTCAGTCAAGTCCGCGATGAGCCTTTGACATTCGTCTCTGACCTACATGACAAAGCTCAGCCCCTTTCTTTCTATCTCTGGGGTCAGGAAGGCCGGGTAAAGTCAGGGAGACTCAGAGAGTCAAGGAAGTTAGTCACAGATATCCTGTCTATTTAGAATTTGATGCTATATAAACATTCACAAAGGCCAAAGTCACGTACAGGGTTATTGGTACCAGAAAGTCACAGGCACTTAGCAGAGTCCTGAAATCTCTTGGGGAAACAGAACCAAAGTTTCAACTATACTTTACTATAGAAATGAAAATAACATAGGTTTTTAACAGAGGACTGAAGCTCAAGCCAGGCCGTAATTCCACGACATCAGGCCTCTTCCAAGTCGGAGTTGGCAACGGGTTGAAAGTAAATCAAAAGAGTTTCCAGCTAAACATGAGGAAGAACTTCCTGACACTTAGAGCGGTTCCTCAGTGGAAGAGGCTTCCTCGGGAGGTGGTGGGCTCTCCTTCTTGGGAAGTTTTCAGACAGAGACTAGATGGCCATCTGACAGCCATGAGGATTCTGTGAACTTGGGCAGATCATGAGAAAGGAGGGCAGGAAGGGTGGACTCAGTGCTCAGCTCTCGGGGCCCTTTCTTACATGCCCACGGAAATGCCGATCGCCACTTTGGGGTCAGGAAGCCATTTGTCTCCAGGCCAGTTGGGCCTGGGATCTTGGAAAGGGTTTTTTTGGCCATCTTCTGGGCATGGAACGGGTCACTGTGGGTGTGGAGGGGGGAGGCGGTTGTGAATTCCCTGCATTGGGCAGGGGGTTGGACTAGATGACCCTGGAGGTCCCTTCCAATGCTGAAATTCTATGATTCCAACTCTCCATCCTGCCTACTTTATTCCTTAGGTTTGAACAGGGCTTTTTTGGTAGAAAAGCCCAGCAGGAACTCATTAGCATAATAGGCCACATCCAACAGCGGAAACTCATTAGCATATTAGTCCACACCCATGACAACACAGTTCATTAGCATATTAGGCCACCCCCCATGTTATCAGGAGTGTGGTCATCCAGCCACACCCACCTTTTGCTTTTTATTCTGTTTACCTTGTTTGTTGTCAAAACCCAGGGCTTTTTGGAGCAGGAACTCCTTTGCATGTTAGGCCACACACCCCTCAGTTAGCCAATCCTAATGAGTTTCTGCTGTTGGGTGTGGCCTATTATGCTAATGAGTTCCTGCTGGGCGTGGCCAACTCGGGAGCCAGCCGGAACTCCCTTCCTCTGTGTTCCTGCCCAAAAATAGCCCTGGATTTGAATCCTGACCCTCCTTCCAAGGAACTCAGCCCTGGGTACATGGAGGCAACCGTGTTCTCTGCAACCCTATGAGCCGGCTAGCAAAAGAGAGGGCAACCGGCCCGGGGATTTGAACCCAGACCTCTCGGAGCCCAACTGAAGCACATCGCCCTGCTCAGCCCGCGTTTCTTCTCTTGCTTCATAAGAACATAAGAGAAGCCAATGTTGAATCAGGCCAACGGCCCATCTAGTCCAACACTCTGTCACACAGCAGCCAAAATATACCAGGTGCCATCAGGAGGTCCGTGTGGAAAGGAGGGGGCCCCAAGATGGGTCAGTGCTGCTTAGGGCACCAGGGAGCCTTAATCCACCCCTGTCTGGAGCCGTCCTTCCTGAGCTGAGACAAAAACGTGTGAGCCGGAAACTAAAAAGCTGTGAGCTGGCTCACACTAGCTCAGCTTAGAGGGAACACCGGACACAATACCTTGCATCTATCCCCGGTTATAACAGCATCCGTTTATCCTGGGATAAGTGTGGGGCGAAACCGGGGTGACCTCAATGTAATCTGTAGAAACAAAAAATACCTCGAGATAATTACAGGGGTGAACTCGAGTGTAGTGTAGAATATAAGTTTGGGGACGGGGTTGAACCAGGATTTAAAGTCTAGTGTGGAATCACCCAAACGCACATGAGGCTGCCTTACACTGCCTTACACTGAATCAGACCAAGAGTCCATCACAGCCAGTGTCGTCCACTCAGACCGGCAGCGGCCTTCCAGGGTCTCTCAGGTGGAGGCCTTTCCCATCACCTCCTGCCTGGTCCTTTGAACCGGAGATGTTGGGGATTGAACCTGGGAACTTATGCATGGCAAGAAGAGACTCCTCGAACACAAATGATGCTGCACTACACTGAATCAGATCACTGGTCCGTCAAAGTGAGTATTGTCTACTCAGACTGGCAGCAGCTGTCTAGGGGTTTCAGTTCTTTCACAACACCAGCTACCTGAATTGTTTAACTGGAGGTGCCGGGGATTGAACCGGGGACCTTCTGGTTGACAACCAAGTGCCCTGCCCCTGAGCCACAGCCCCCTCCTGATTCAGGGTGCCCATTAAACGATCTTACAGTTGTGCCCTAAACAGGCCCGTAGCTACAGTGGGGCACCTCGGGGCTAGGCCCCCTGACTTCCTGGCAAGGTCCCACCACTTCCCATCCAGGGCCCCTGAGTGGTGGCAGGTGCAGGGAAGGAGCCGGGCAGGGCTATTTTGGGGCAGAAACGCACAGGAACGGAATTCTGGCTGGCTTCAGAGTTGGCCACACCCACTACAGCCAAAACCTCTGCGTGCGTGGCTACAGAGGGAAGGCCTGGAGAGTGACCCCCCTATGGTGAATCTGAGGTGGGTGGGCCAGGGGGTCCCTGGAAGGATCGGGGAGGCATTTAAATACCTCCCCATGCCTTCCCCGGCCTGTCTAAGGGCTGGCTTGCCCAGGCTCCCCACAGTTGCGGTGCGCCCAGGCAAGCCAAGGGAAGGCACGGGCCGTGGCCTAACATGCTAATGAGTTTCTGGTGTTTGGAGTGGCCTATTATGCTAATGAGTTCATGCTGGGCTTTTTCTACAAAAAAGCCCTGGAGCCGGGTATTCCTCTCATTCAATTAGCCAGTGCCTCCTAGGACATTTGAATGGCCCCCCAACTTTAAAGATCCTGGCTACGAGCCTGGCCCTAAGAGCTCTGCTCTGCTGATGTTTGCTCCGGTCTTTCACTCCTTCCAGTTCATACGGTTGGCGGAGAGCACACCTCTCTGGCTTGTTGGCAGCCCGGCAGACACCTGGATCCCGACTGTTTTGCGGAGCACCAGGAGGGCTTGTTGAGCTGCAGCCTGACAGCTCTGTTGAAAAAGAAAAACAGCGCTTGCCTGGAAGCAGGCAGGAGAACAACGCCTGGCACCTTGCTGCCAAGAAGCAGCATGCTGACCCCTCACGCCCACCAGTTGTGGAAGCGGCTGACCGGCACATGGTGATGTGGGCACATCTCCATGATGCCGCCTACCCATATGCCAGGGGTGGCCAAATTTTCTCAACGTTAAGAGCCACGTAGAATAAACATCAGATGTTTGAGCACCACAAGGCGTGAACAAATATCACACATATGTTTTTATTTACAAATATGCAGATTTGCATTGAAGGAGATTGCTAAAAATGAAAACAGAAGAGGTAAAAACAGATATTGACAATTATATTTATTTGTCCGATGATATTTGTGTGCTAGTGATATTTATTTGTCTAAAAGAGAGATAGAGAGAGAGAGAGGTGGGAAGAAAGAATGAGAGAGGTGGCAACAGAGAGAGAGAGGTGGAAAGAAAGAGAGAGAGAGAGAGAGGTGGAAAGTGAGAGAGAGAGTGGAAAGAAAGAGAGAGAGAGAGAGAGAGGGGTGGAAAGAGAGAGAGAGAGGTGGAAAGAAAGAGAGAGGTGGAAAGAAAAAAGAGAGAGAGGGAGAGGGGTGGAAAGAAAGAATGAGAGAGGTGGAAAGAAAGAGAGAGAGAGAGAGAGTGGAAAGAAAGAGAGAGAGAGAGAGAGGTGGAAAGAAAGAATGAGAGAGGTGGAAAGAGAGAGAGAGAGAGAGGTGGAAAGAAAGAGAGAGAGAGGGAGAGGGGTGGAAAGAAAGAATGAGTGAGGTGGAAAGAGAGAGAAAGAGGTGGAGAGAAAGAGAGAGAGAGAGGTGGAAAGAGAGAGAGAGGTGGAAAGAAAGAGGGAGAGGGAGAGGGGTGGAAAGAAAGAATGAGAGAGGTGGAAAGAAAGAGAGAGAGAGGTGGAAAGAAAAAGAGAGAGAGGGAGACAGGAGGGAGGGGGAAGAAAGGAAGGGGGGAGAAAAAGCATGCCTCCCCTTTGCTTCCCCAGGTGCCCAGCCGGGAGCCGCACAATATGTGTGAAAGAGCCCCATGCGGCTCCCAAACTACAGTTTGGCCACCCCTGCCATATGCAGAACCCGATATGGGCAGGAACAAAGGGAACAACCCTCCTCCATTGTAGGACACCTTCAGGGAC
Organism: Gekko gecko; assembly: GCA_029375565.1. Classification (NCBI taxonomy): domain Eukaryota; kingdom Metazoa; phylum Chordata; class Lepidosauria; order Squamata; family Gekkonidae; genus Gekko; species Gekko gecko. Next base: position 243,159,359 of record JAPDNY010000003.1, on the reverse strand, counting down.
CTTTGGGACCAACACGATATGCATTGCTCTACATTCGGGACGTCCTCTCTCAGTATGCCCCTGGAAGAGCATTTCGCTCGGGGGATAAGAACCCCCTGGCCCGGTCTCTGGCCCAAGAGAGATCCAGCTGCCCTCAACCAGGGCCAGGGCTTTTTCAGCCCTGACCCATGCCTGGTGGAACTCTTTGCCGGAAGACATCCATGCCCTGCGGGAGTTACTACCTTTCTGCTGGGCATGCAAGGCAGAGACGTTCCTGTTATGTCCTGTAGCTGAATCCATCCTATTCTTTTGTATGTCAAGCTTCAGGCAGAAAGAGGATTGTAATCTGTCGCATTACTATTGGCTGGCTTCTGTGAAACCCTCGTATATAACCAATCACAGTGTAAATACGTATCTTGGAGGGAACAGACCTCATTGGTCTTTATCCTGAGTTTATGATTGGATGTTAACGTGTTATGGGTGTGGCTCTGACAGCCCGGGATGGTTTAAAAAGGGAGCTGTGCTGCACTGTTCGTTGTGGTGTGTTCCTGAGCTGAAGTTTGCTGTTATAATAAAGCCGAATCGCTTTGCTGAAATCAAATTGTGTTAAGTTGCATACTTAACAGTTCCGCCAGGCCTTTGGCAGAGGGCAGCGACGGGGACAGACAGTATAACTTCTGGCAGTCTCATATATTGTCCCCATCCCTTCCAATCCACCCCCCCAGGAAGCTGGGGTGCCAAATCCCCCCCGCCATCTTGTATATATATATTGTTCTACTTACTGATCTGTTTTTAGGTAGGTTTAATCTTGGTTTTAACTGTAAGAACTTTGTATACTATTTTGTAGTAAGCCACCCTGAGCCCCACTTGTAGGGAAGGGCGGCCTAGTAAATCAAATTTAACAAATAAACACATAAATCAATCAATCGATCTATCTGCATTTGTTTATTTTATCCTGCTTTTCTCCCCCATTGGGACTCAAAGTGGCTTTTTAGAACTTTGTTCCCTCCTCCTCTGTTTTCTCACAACAGCCCCATGAGGTAGGCTGGGCGGGGTGTTTGTGATGGGCCAGAGGTCATCTTCTGGGCATGCAACAGGGGTCACTGCGGGTGTGGAGGGGGAAGGTATTTGTGGATTCCCTGCATTGTGCAGGGGGTTGGACTAGGTGACCCTGGAGGTCCCTTCCAGCTCTATGATTCTCTGACTCTATCCTAAGTGAGCTTCAACAATAGAAGTGGGGGTTCAAATCCGGGTTACCTGGGGTCCTAGTCCACCACTCTGTCCGCTTCACCACATCGGCTCCCACAGTCCAGGGCACTCTGCAGAAGTGAGTTTGAATCTGTTCCTGTAGCAATGTGCCCAGTGTGAAACTCCCAGAGATTTGGGGGTGGAGTCTGGGGAGGGCGGAGTTTGGGGAGGGGGAGGAGGGGATGGAGCATGGTGTGGTATGATGTCATAGAGTCCACCCTTCAGAAGAAGAAGAAGAAGAGGAGGAGGAGGAGGAGGAGAAGAGGAGGAGGAGATTGGATTTATAACCCACCCTTCACTCAGAGTCTCAGAGCAGCTTACAAACCCCTTTCCCTTCCCCTCCCCACAACAGACACCCTGTGAGGTAGGTGAGGCTGAGAGAGCTCTTTGGAGGACTGCTCCTGAGAGAACTGCTCTGAGAGAACTTGTGACTGAACCAAGGTCACCCAGCTGACTTCATGTGAAGGTGTGGGGGATCAAACCCGGTTCTTCCCGATTAGAGTCCGCACACGAAGAAGAAGAAGAGAAAGAGGAGGAGGAGATTGGATTTATACCCTGCCCTTCACTACCCAAGGGGGTCTCAGAGTGGCTTACAAACTCCTGTCCCTTCCCCTCCCCACAACAGACACCCCTGTGAGGTAGGTGGGGCTGAGAGAACTTCTGACAGAAACTGCTCTTTTTCAAGAGCAGCTCTGACAGAACTATGGCTTGCCCAAGGTCATCCAGCAGGTGCAAGTGGAGGCGTGGGGGGAATCAAACCCGATTCTCCCAGATTAACGCACTTAACCACTACACCAAACGTAAGCACTACACCAAACTGGTTCTCACACCAAACTGGCTCAGGAGCCATTTTCTCCAGCGGAACTGATCTCTGCTGTCTGGAGAACAGTTGTAATTTCAGGAGATCTCCAGAAGTTACAACTGGGGGGTGGCAACCGTAGGTATGTTGTAGGTCTGTCTTTCGGCTCTGCTCCTGCAGAGTGCAGGGGGTTGGACTAGATGACCTGCAAGGTCCCTTCCAACGCTAACATTCTATGATTCTATGACCTGCAAGGTCCCTTCCAACGCTAACATTCTATGATTCTATGATTCTTGGGGTAACATATCATCAGCCAAGCGCAAACTCTTAACTCACAGAAGAAATGGCTTCTGCTTAAAGGGAAAGTTGGAATTTCAGCCTCCGTGGAATACGCCGTTCAGCAAGGGCTTTTAAAAGTCATCATTCCATTATTTTTCTTTTAAAAAATAATCTCTGGGGGTGCTCGTAAATATGCACTTCACTTTCCTGTACATAAGGGCAGAGTAAGAAATTCCAGTTAATTGTTAATATTTCTAATGGCATGAGCAGCAGATGATTTAGAGGGGGAGGAAGGGAGCCCACATATTTCAGGATTATAAAGAACCCGGAGGACGTCAGATCCCTTTTAGGAGTGGATTAGTTGCAGAAACTCCCGGCGAGGCTTTCCACGCCAAGCCAGCGAGTGTGTCCATTTGGCTTCCATCTGCGACAATCCATTTTCTCGTTCGCAGCAGCCCTCCAGCTCCGAGAAGAAGAGCCAGGCCCGAAGATAACTATATTACTTACTCTCAGCCTTGGCATTAAGACCCCGTTATTCATTGATCCATAGTTTATGAGCTGGTATTCAATTTGTCATTCAAGCCTGGATGACGAACGGAGCAGAACGGATAGGACTGCAGATCGTATCTGTTGTACCGGGCGTTTCTCGAACCGGGGTTGTCAATTAATTACAGAATTTTGGTAGGATGAGTCATTTGCCTTTTAAGGGTTCCATCGATTCGCCACGTGAGTGATTTTCAAGCCTTCTCTCAGTTGTTAAAAAACTTTTGGGCTGCTCATTCTGCTGCCGTGGGACGCCCCCGTGCAAGGACAAAAGCAAGGGCGGTGTAGTGGTTAGAGGGCTGGATGAGGATCTAAGTTCGAATCACGACTCAGCCATGGAAGCTGGCAGGGCGATCCTGGGCCAGTCACACACACTCAGCTGAAACTACCTTACAGGGTTGTTGGGAGAAGAAGAAGAAGAAGAAGAAGAAGAAGAAGAAGAAGAAGAAGAAGAGGAGGAGGAGGAGGAGGAGGAGGAGGAGGAGGAGGAGGAGGAGGAAGACAACTGGATTTATACCCTGCCCTTCACTTAGAGTCTCCGAATGGCTTACAATCTCCTTTCCCTTCCCCTCCCCACCCTCTAAGCTGTGGAGTCTTGTGAGCAAAAATTCTACTTTGCGAGCTGCCGGTATTAAAGTCGTGAGCGAGAGATCTGTCTCTCTGCATAAATCAGTTCAGTCTGTCCTGAGCTCAGACAAAAATGTGTGAGCTGGAGCCTAAAAAACTGTGAGCGAGCTCACACTAACTCAGCTTGGAGGGAACACTACTTTCCCGCCACAGACCCCCTGTGAGGCAGGTGGGGCTGAGAGAGCTCTCTCGAGGACTGCCCTTGAGAGAACAGCCCCGAAAGAACTCGTGACTGACCCAAGGTCTCACCAGCAGCTGCATGTGGAGGAGTGGGGGAATCAAACCCGGTCCTCCCAGATTACAGTCTGCCACTCTTAACCACTACACCAAACTGGAGGATAAAATGGATGAGAGGAGAATGAGGCAAACCACCTTGAGTCCCCACTGTTGGAAAAAGGTGGGGGTATAAATAAAATAAGTAAATTAAAATAAATATAGAAGAAGAAGAGATTGGATTCATACCCCGCCCTTCACTCAGAGTCTCAGAGCGCCTTACAATCTCCTTTCCCTTCCCCTCCCCACAACAGATACTCTATGAGGTAGGTGGGGCTGAGAGAGCTCTGACTGAGAACTGCCCTTGAGAAAACAGCTCTGGCAGAACTATGACTTGCCCAAGGTCATCTGTCAGCTGCAAGTGGAGGAGTGGGGAATCGAATCTGGTTCTCCCAGATTAGAGTCCGCGTAAAGAAGTGGTTAAGACGCTGAACTGCAGGCTGTGGAAGGTCAGTAGTTCAGCAGTTCGAGACCCGAGAGTGCCGCACGACGGAGTGAGCTCCCATCTCTAGTTCCAGCTCCTGCCAACCTAGCAATTCGAAAGCAAGAAATTGCAAGTAGATAAATAGGTACCACTTCGGTGGGAAGGTAACAGCGTTCCGTGCGCCTTGGTGTTTAGTCATGCCGGCCACATGACCACGGAAACGTCTTTGGACAGCGCTGGCTCTTCAGCTTTGAAACGGAGATGAGCACCGCAACCCTAGAGTCGGATCCGACTGGCTTTCGAGCAAGGGGAACCTTTACCTTTACTTTAAAGAAGATATCCATAAAGAGAGACACATCCAGTCAGCTTGGCAACCTTTCATGTGGTACGGCCACACTTCCTCCCCTTGTCTTCTGCGCACCGGGATCAATGTTGGTTCTCCAAGCCAGGCTCTCAAAGCTTTTGTTGGGAAGGCCTAATCAGGAGGGTGCTGCTGACACCCTGTGGGGGCTCAGATTTCACTGCCCCAGGTGGTGGTGGCAGCGGCAGCTACAAGCACGGACGGCTTCAAGAGGGAACTGGGTAAGCATCTGGAGCAGAGGTCCATCAGTGGCTATGAGCTGAAAGGTATAGACAGGAACTCTCGGTCTGGGGCAAGTGATGCTCTGTATTCTTGGTGCTTGGGTGGGGGCAACAGTGGGAGGGCTTCTAGTGTCCTGGCCCCGCTGCTGGACCTCCTGATGGCACCTGGTATTTCTGTCCACTGTGTGACACAGAGTGTTGGACTGGAGGGGCCGTTGGCCTGATCCAACATTGGCTTCTCTTATGTTTCTTATGTTTGTCTTGGTCACAGGTGATGCAAGAGGCGATGACTGTTGCCTCCTGGACCGCTGCCATTGTAGGTATACATGAAGCTACCTTGTATCGAATCAGAGCCTCGGTCCATCAAGGTCAGTACTGTTTATACAGACTGGCAATGGATCTCCAGGGTTTCAGGCAGAGGTCTTTCACATCACTTCCTGTCTGGTCCTTCTTAACTGACGATGCCGCTGGGGATTGAACCTGGGACCTTCAGCACGCCAAGCAGATGCTCTTCCGCTGAGCCACGGCCCCTCCTGGAGAAGTGCAGGGCCGTCAGATTAGAGTTTTCACAAACTAGCCGAGCCGCCTGTTTTGGAAGCATTTCACAGAGCGGAGCTCACTGGGTTGTCAAACGGAGGATTTACGAAACGTTTCTGCTGCGGAATTTGCCCTGAAGAAGAGCCCAGAAACGGGTTTTCGAAGTTGCCCTGTTGGCAGGAAGCCGTGGATGTGCTGTTAATAGAAGTGGGAGAAGAATGTGGCTTTGACTGACGCTTACACCATAAAGAGGAGGGCTTACCAACTATTGCAGAGCATGTGCTATTGTTGATCGGATGCCCGGCTTTGAATTATTATAATAGGAATGAATTTTTCCTGTAATATTGAGTTGAAGGCTTTTATACACTGTGAGTGCTATACTAAGGATTTTTCCTTCTAAGAGTCTTCTGTATACTAGGAGTACTGTATGAAGTGGTGTGAAATTATTGAAGAAGAATTATCGAAACGAAGATCAAAATCCGGAGTCTTCGTCCATTTCATCATTTCATTTTGTCTGTGTACCATTTATGGACTTGTACTATTCATTTTGTTTGTGTACCATTTATGGACTTGCACTATTTTGGACCTGCACACTATATGATGTAATTTGATTTCACTGATATCTGTGGTCCTTTTATATAAATTGATTTTTGTGCATTACTTTTTGAGCACTTGTGGTCTGTGTTATTTGTGCAGTGCTTGTTTATTTGACTGACGCTTACACCATAAAGACGCTTACACCATAAAGACGCTTACACCAGATAGAACTTTGAATGGATGAAGAAGTTGACAATTAGAAGTTCAGAGTGACCATTTGTAGTTGTTCAGTCGCACAGTCGAGTCCGATTCTTCGCTACCCCATGGACCACATCATGCCAGGCCCTCCTGTCTTCTGTTGTCCTCTGGAGTGTGCTTGACTTCATGTTCGTTGCATCGATAACACTGTCTAACCATGTCATCCTTTGCCGTCCCCTTCTTCTTTGACCTTCAATCTTTCCCAGCATCAGGGTCTTCTCCAGGGAGTGCTCCCTTCTCATTTGGTGGCCAAAGTATTTGAGCATCAACTTCAGTCTCTGGCCTTCCAGGGAACAGTCAGGGTTGATTTCTTTGAGGATTGACTGATTGGATCTCCTTGCAGTCCAAGGGACTCTCAAGAGTCTCAGCACCATAATTCGGAAGCATCTATTCTTCGGCGCTCGGCCTTCCTTATGGTCCAACTCGTGCAGCCATACATTGCTACTGGGAATACTATTGCTTTGACCATGCAGACTTTTATTGGCAGGGTGATGTCTCTACTTTTTATTATGCTGTCTAGGTTTGCCATCGCTTTACTCCCCAGGAGCAGGCGCCTTTTAATTTCATGGCTGCAGTCACCATCTGCAGTGATCTGGGATCCCAGGAACGTGAAGTCTGTCACTGCTTCCACGATTTCCCCTTCTATTTGCCAAGGAGTGATGGGGCCAGATGCCATGATCTTAGTTTTTCTGGATGTTGAGTTTCAAGCCAACTTTCGTGCTCTCCTCCTTCACTCTGAGCAAGAGGCTTTTGAGGTCCTCTTCACTTTCTGCAATTAGAGTGGTATCGTTTGCATATCTGAACTTGTTGTTTCTCCCGGCAATCTTAATTCAGGCTTGTGATTCATCCAGGCTGGCCTTTCAGATGATGTACTCTGCATATAAATTAAATAAGCAAGGTGACAATATACATCCTTTTCCTATGCTGAACCAATCAGTTGTTCCATATCTGGTTCTCACTTCTTGACCCTTATACGGGTTTCTCAAGAGACATGTGAGGTGGTCCAGTACTCCCATCCCTTTAAGGACTTGCCATAGTTTGTTGTGATCCACACAATCAAAGGCTTTAGCATAGTCAGTGAAGCAGAAGTAGATTTTCTTCTGGTACTCCCTTGCTTTTTCCATAATCCAGCGAATGTTGGCAATTTGATCTCTAGTTCCTCTACCTCTTCAAAACCCAGCTTGTACTTCTGGCAGTTTTCTGTCCACGTACTGCTGAAGCCTATCTTGCAGGATCTTGAGCATGACCTTGCTAGCAAATGAAATGAGTGCAATTGTGCGATAGTTTGAACATTCCTTGGCATTGCCCTTCTTTGGGACTGGAATCTAAACTGACCTTTTCCAATTCTGTGGCCACTGTTGCGTTTTCCAAATTTGCTGGCATATGGAGTGCAGCACTTTAACAGCATCATCTTTTAAGTCTTTGAATAGCTCAGCTGGGATACCATCACTTCCGCTAGCTTTGTTGTTAGTAATGCTTTCTAGGGCCCACTTGACTTTGCACTCCAGGCTGTCTGGCTCAAGGTCAGTGATCACACCGTTGTCAAGGTCATTGAGGTCCTTCTTGTATAGTTCTTCTGTGTATTCTTGCCATCTTTTCCTAATTTCTTCTGCTTCTGTTAGGTCCCTACCATTTTTGTCCTTTATTGTGGCCAGCTTTGCACGGGACATTCCCTTGATTTCTCCAATTTTCTTGAAGAGATCTGTAGTCCTTCCCATTCTATTGTTTTCCTCTATTACTTTGCATTGTTCATTCAGGAAAGCCTCCTTATCTCTCCTTGCTGTTCTCTGCAAATCTGCACTCAGTTGAGTAAACCTTTCCTTTTCACCTTTGCCTTTTGCTTTCCTCTGCTATTTGTAAAGCCTCATCAGACAGCCACTTTGCTTTCTCACATTTCTGTTTCTTTGGGATGGTGCCGATTGCCGCCTCCTGTACAATGTCACGGACCTCTCCTTCCATAGTTCTTCAGGCACTCTGTCTATCAAATCTGGTTCCTTAAACCTACTCTTCACCTCCACTGTATATTCATAAGGGTTATGGACAGTTCTTTGACCTAAGCAATTTATTCATCATAGAGGAATTATATGCACTGTGAAATTCTTTTGGTATCCATTAATGTTAAAAAATCTTTATAGGGATTAAGTAATAAAAGTGAATGGCATAGAAATTTACATAAAATAAGTTCTTTGTAACCAGGGCTTTTTTTTCCTGGAGGAGCATGCCGGAACAGAGTTCCGGAACTTCTTTACAGAAATAAAATTCTCAAAAAAAATTATTGTTTATAAAAATTGTTGGACCTCCCTTCACAGTCTTTGATCCAACAAATTATGTTAAAACATGGTTGCTTCAAGGTCATCATTCAGCATTAGGCACCAAAAGCAAGACCTGAAAAAGAACCGAGGAAGTTGGTGACGTCATAGAATCATAGAATGTTAGAGTTGGAAGGGACCTTGCAGGTCATCTAGTCCAACCCCCTGCACTCTGCAGGAGCAGAGCCGAAAGATAGCCCTACATACCTACAACATACCCAAAAGATGGTCGTCCAGCCTCCGCTTGAAAACTTCTGGCGAAGGAGCATCCACCACCTCCCGAGGCCGTCCGTTCCACTACTCAACCACTCTTACAGTTAGGAAGTTTCTCCTGATATCTAGCCGATAACGACTCCCTTGTAATTTCCACCCATTTGATCTAGTCTTGCAATCCGGAGCAAGAGAGAATAGATCTGCTCCATCTTCTACATGACAGCTCTCCAGATATTGGAAGACTGCCATCATGTCCCCTCTAAGCTTTCTCTTTCCCAGGCTAAACAGACCCAACTCTTTCAGCCTTTCCTCATAAGACTTGGATTCAAACCCTCTCACCATCCTGGTTGCCCTCTTCTGGACATGGTCAAGCTTGTCAACACCCTTCCTAAAGTGTGGTGCCCAAAACTGGACACAGGACTCCAGGTGAGGCCTGACCATAGCAGAATAGAGCAGAACTACCACCTCCCGTGATCTGGACACAATGCTTCTGTTAATGCATCCTAAGATGACATTAGCTTTCTTCACAGCCACATCACACTGCAGGCTCATGTTTAGGTTGTGATCAACCAGAACACCCAGATCCCTTTCACCTGTGCTGCTGTCAAGCCAAGTCCCTCCCATTCTATATCTGTGCCTTTGATTTTTTGTACCTAAGTGTAGGAATTTGCACATCTCTACTGAATTTCATTTTATTTGCCTCAGCCCACCGTTCCAGCCTATCTAGATCATTTGGAATCCTGACTCTGTCTTCTTCAGAATTAGCAATCCCACCCAGCTTCGTATCATCTGCAAATTTGATAAGCATCCCCTCTGCGTCTAAAGTTTGGAAACTGCTTTAAGTTTGAGGTGAGTCCATAGCGCATGAAAATAATACCGTTTTAAAGAACCATTTGAAACGTTTCTCCTTCGTTTCCCTCTTGAGTGTTGTGGCACCTCTTTTTCCAGGAAAAAAGCCCTGTTACTAACTATATCACGGTTGTCTGTATTGGTTGATCAGCTTCTCCCGTGATCTCTCATAATTTGTAGCCTCCAAGTGTACAATGGATCTCCACGCAGCAAAGATGAGTTCACCTGGAGAAATTGGCCACTTTGGCAGGTGGACTTTATAGTATCATACTAGGGTTGTCAAGTGTCTTACGTGGCAAAGCGGGGGAAGAGTCGATCCCTTTCTGGGACATTCGTGCGATGACGTTGGAAGTGACGTCACTGCACTGGGCATGTTGCCGGGCGATGCTCTAGCAATCAGCCTGAAAACTCTATGGTACCATAGAGTTTTCAGGCTGATTGCTAGAGCGTCGCCCGGCAACGTGCCCAGTGCGATGACGTCACCTCCGGGCAACATCATCACCCCGGGTATGTCGGCCCGATCTGGCACTTTGGGGGTGTGGGTTCCCCCCACTGGCCGGATCCGGACTGGCAGGTTGGGGGCCCTTCGGGTGGGAAAACCCCCTGCCTGTCAGGTTCCTCGGTCAGCTCACGCAACACAGGGCTTCTTCAGAAGACAATGTTTAATGGTGCATCAGAACTAAAGACACGTGTACATCTTGTGTCAGTAATGGCCACATACAGCCGGTCCTGCTAAGATATACTACATTCAAGCATCCCCCCATGTAGCAGAAGCCAATGAATAACATTGCAAAAGCAGCAGGCAAGCAAGTAAAGCAATCTAGAAACCCTTTGGTTCCCAGCCGAAACTCCAGCAGCTGGAGATTGAAGGTCGGAGACCTGATAAGAGACAGTAAGTGAAAGTTCAGAGGATGGGAAACCAGAGTACTCCCTCTGCATACCATGCCCATGACAGGGCTACCTGACACTGCCCCTCCCCGGGGGACTTGGCAGCCCTACATTATACCCCATTGAAGCCCACCCCCTCTCCAAATCCCAAAATCTCCAGGTATTCTCCCACCGGGCCATTCTATCAGGCCTTTAGGATATCCTGACGGAATGCTCTGAGGACGGCGAAGCAAGAGGAGGTGATTGAAGGAGCACCAATTTGCTGCTTCTCGGCGGAGGGCGAAGTGCGCGTCCAGCAAACGTCTCTGTTCAGGCAGCTGCTCGGCAGCTGCTCACAGAGAAGTTTGGGGGGTTTTTTTGCATGGGAAGAGAGAGAGCAGAACAGACTGATTTATGATTTTTAAGAAGCACCGGTGAGCCAGGGAATTATGCCGAGATGTGGGGAGAAGAGGCGGCGCGATACATCCTCATTCAGGTTCCAGTGCTCCTGATCCGAGGCCTGGCGAAGGGATTACACAACGGAGATAAGAGCCGTCCCCGTAGAGAGACTTTTGGACACGGGCCCACGGCGTTTAAACATTTAAAGCCCGCCGGGGAGCAGAGGGTTGGAACAAAGGGCCTAATGAGGAATAATGGAAATCCGCTTAAGAGAGACACAGACCTGTCCCCCTGGAAGGAAGGAAGGCAGTTCAGAGGCTGAGGACGAGGCCCCTTTCCAGGGAGCCAGCGAAAGTTATGCTCTCACAAAGGCCGGGGCCGCTCTGCTGGCCAGGTAGTTGTTACCAGAGAGAAGGGTTGTTTCTAAAATGGCCGAGCTCAGATAGCTTCCCCAGCCTCTGGGGCGGGCTCCATTATTTAGGCCAAAATATATGGCTCAAGTGGTTAAGACGCTGAACTGCAGGCTGTGGAAGGTCAGTAGTTCAGCAGTTCGAGACCCGGGTGCCACATGACGGAGTGAGCTCCCGTCTCTAGTTCCAGCTCCTGCCAACCTAGCAGTTCGAAAGCAAGAAATTGCAAGTAGATCAATAGGTACCACTTCGGTGGGAAGGTAACAGCGTTCCGCGCGCCTTGGTGTTTAGTCATGCCGGCCACATGACCACGGAAATGTCTTCGGCTTTGAAATGGAGATGAGTACCACAACCCTAGAGTCGGATTCGACTGGCTTCTGAGCAAGGGAACCTTTACCTTTACCTTTACCTATATCACCTACATAAGAACACAAGAGAAGCCAATGTTGGATCAGGCCAATGGCCCTTCCAGTCCAACACTCTGTGTCACACAGTGGCCAAAAATACCAGGCGCCATCAGGAGGTCCAGCAGTGGGGCCAGGACACCAGAAGCCCTCCCACTGTTGACCCCCCAAGCACCAAGAAGACAGAGCATCCCTTGCCCCAGACACCAGAACATAAGAGAAGCCATTGTTGGATCAGGCCAATGGCCCCTCCAGTCCATCAGGAGGTCCACCAGTGGGGCCAGGACACTAGAAGCCCTCCCACTGTTGCCCCCCTCCCCAAGCACCAAGAATACAGAGCATCCCATGCCCCAGCCTGAGAGTTCCCATCTATACCTTGTGGCTCATAGCCACTGATGGACCTCTGCTCCAGATGTTCATCCAGTTCCCTCTTGAAGCTGTCCATGCTTGTAGCCACCACCACCTCGTGTGGCAGTCAATTCCATGGGTTAATCGCTCTTTTCTAAAACTATTTTGATTCAAGGGGGTCGCTTCAAATGGTTAGAAAAGTCACAACAAGAAGGGTAGCCATTTTGTGGTGCAGGTAGGGCTTCCAGCCCTTGGTTGGGAAATACCTGGAGACAGGGCTCTTTTCTGTAGCAGGAACTCCATCGCATATTAGGGGACACACCCCTTAATGTAGCCAATCCTCCAAGAGCTTACAGAGCTCTTCTTACAGGGGGCTACTGTAAGCTCTTGGAGGATGGGCTACATCAGGGTGTGTGTTGCATAATATGCAAAGGAAGTCCCTGCTACGAAAAGAGCCCTGCATGGAGATTTTGTGGGTGGAGCCTAGGGAGGGCGGGGTTTGGGGAGAACTGGAGATCAGTTGTGACAGCAAGAGATCTCCAGCCCCCACTTGGAGGGTGCCGGCCCTAGATGCAGGAGAAGAGCTTGACTCGAGTCCAGGGGCACGTTAGAGACCAGCAAGCATTCCAGGGTGTTAAATCCTGGGTTCTAGACACATTGCAGTGACCAGCTCTAGTTTATTAAGTGATTTCAGCAATCGACAAGGACAACTAGCAGGGCTGGAGCCCAGCTTATGAAGCCTGCAAATACCTCACCCAACACACACCCCACTCCCAGTGATAGGCTATTTACATTACACTATTTCGTGCGCCCTGGTGTTTAGTCATGCCGGCCACATGACCACGGAAACGTCTTCGGACAGTGCTGGCTCTTCGGCTTTGAAACGGAGATGAGCACCGCAACCCTAGAGTCGGATCCGACTGGCTTTCGAGCAAGGGAACCTTTACCTTTACCTTATTCAGGGCTATTTTGGAGCAGGAACGCACAGGAACGGAGTTCTGGCTGGCTCCTGAGTTGGCCACGCCCAGCAGGAACTCATTAGCATAACAGGCCACACCCAGCAGCAGAAACTCATTAGGATTGGCCACATTAGGGGTGTGTGGCCTAACAATGCAAAGGAGTTCCTGCTACAAAAAAGCCCTGGGGTTTTGCGAACAAACAAGATAAACAGAATAAGAAGCAAAAGGTGGGTGTGGCTGGATGACCACACTTCTGGTAACGTGGGGTGTGGCCTAATATGCTCATGAGCTGGGCTATCCGGGTGTGGCCTAATATACTAACAAGTTTCTGCTGGGCTTTTTCTACAAAAAAGCCCTGACCACATCCAACACCCCCCCACACTCCCAGTGATAGGCTATTTACATTACTCTACTTATCTAAGGAGCTGTGGTGGCTCAAGTGGTTAAGACACTGAACTGCAGGCTGTGGAAGGTCAGTAGTTCAGCAGTTCGAGACCCGAGAGTGTCACATGACGGGGTGAGCTCCCGTCTCTAGTTCCAGCTCCTGCCAACCTAGCAGATCAAAAGCAAGAAATTGCAAGTAGATAAATAGGTTCCACTTCGGTGGGAAGGTAACAGCGTTCCGTGCGCCTTGGTGTTTAGTCATGCCAGCCACATGACCACGGAAACGTCTTCGGACAGCGCTGGCTCTTCGTCTTTGAAATGGAGATGAGCACAATGACTTTCGGTTTCGGCGGAGCGAATGGCGGCCACCTCTCGGGACGCTCCTGGAGATGGTTAGCCCACGTGCAGTTTGGGGGGGTCTTCGCTTATGCGAAATACCCTAGTGAGCCTTAGACAAAGGCTCCGAACCGGGGGCGCTTGGGGAGTAGCCTCTTTGCCGGCAAATAGCCGGGAAATTGAGGCTTTCTCCCCGCCCCAATCGGCCCCGCTGCATCGTGCCCGTAATGGGACTTAGCAACGCCACCGACTTCCAGGAGTGAACAAAGCGATCGAGTTAAAGTCAAATGGAAAGACTTGGCATCGAACCGTGAGTTGGAGATCTATTTTGAAGCGAAAATCTGAAACCCCCGCAAGCGTATAAGCGGATGGGAGGAGGGAGGAATCCCCACCCCCCTTGAGAAACGGGACTTATAAAAGAAAAGCGGAGGGGGGTAAAGGGGAAAAAAAGAGTTGGTGAAGATACCTTTGGGGAAACACTGAAGATTAAGAGTTTGTTAGTCTCCTGAGTGGCGCGGCACGAACTTTGATAAAGTAAACAATTAAAAGATGTCCGCATTGAAAAAGGTCCCGCAGAAGCCGGAAAAGAAGGGGGGAGGGACTTCCGGTCTAAGCACCCCCCCCACCGGAGTTAGCTGTCAATCAACAGAAAAGCGAGTCACTGCGCCCTCTGCTGGATCAAATGCAGAAAATCAGCGAAACTCTGTGTAACATGGAAAGTGTTCTCAACAGTCAACAAAAACAATTAACAGAAACATCAAAGAAGATGGAGGAGATTGCACAAAAATGTTTGGTCTCAACGGAAGACACCAAGAAAATAAAGAAAAAGGTCAATAAATTAGAAAAACATCAGGATATGCAAGAAAAAGAATTTTAATGTTACAGATGGAAAAATCAAATAGGACTCTCCGCTTTCAGGGCATCAAAGAAGAGGAAAAAGAGGATCTCAGAACTACATTGGTGAATGCCTTGGCACCTCTAACTGGCAGAGAAGCGTTGGAATTGAAAGAAGAGATGGATATGGCCTACAGAGCCTATTCAACCTTTACAAAGAAAAATAATCTGCCAGCAGAAGTGGTTGTCAAGTTCACAAAGCAGCGTACCAGAGATCAAATTCTGCGTTTAGTTTCAGCGGTGCCATTTAAAATTGGGGAGCAGACCATTAGAACTTTGAAAGATGTTGCCTATGAAATCCGTATGAAAAGAAAAGCATATAAAAGATTGACCACGTTCTTACAAAGACATCAGACAATTTACAGATGGTGCATTCCCGAAGGACTAATTTTTAAATATAACGACAAAAGAGAGAAGATAGACTCCGTCTTCAAAGCACAAGAATTTCTGAAGAGACACGCCAGTACAGAGGAAGATGCAGCACTCGCAATTTGGACCGATTCAAGCAGCGAGGAAGACAGCGATCCGGAAGAGGGAGGAGCTGGAGTGGGAGACAAGAAGCCTAAAGAGGGCCCATCGTACAACTTGAGAGATGTAAAAGGAAGATATACAAAGAAGTAGTTTGTGGAACGTCAGAAAGGAGCTGATTAATAACTAACCCCAATGGACTTTACTAACTTTACTAACAGAGTTATCTTGGACTTTTGTAAGATGAAAAGAAGATCTTCCAACCGTGGTGGTTGCCAAAATTTGTAATTATACTAATCAAAACTAATTTTTTAACAGGAAAAATCCACTCCACTCTTTTTCTTAATCCTTCTATATACCTTCCCCTTTTCTTTTTATAAAAAGTAATAAAATTCTCTCCTTTTTAGGAGAGTTTATTCAAAAAAAAAAAAAGAAACGGAGATGAGCACCGCAACCCTGGAGTCGGATTCGACTGGCTTTCGAGCAAGGGAACCTTTACCTTTACTTACTTATCTATGGGTTTGTTCTAGGATCCTAGCGAGCTATTGTTCTAAGGTAGTAAGCTCCACCCGTACCTGATACAGCTAGAGGAATGGCTTAGGCTCAATGGCTTAGGTGTCGGCTTTTGAGAGTCAAAGCTCACTTGGCCAGATACAAGTCAGAAGTTTCCCACTTTATCCGGGGAAGGGAGCCTTGACTCTCGAACGCTTATCCTCTGGGAACCTTACACTCGTGAAAAATACCCAATGCAGTTTGACATTTCTAGGAAGGGCTGTCATCCAAACCACAGGACAAAGTTTGAGTCTGTTTGCACCTTTAAGGCCAACAAGTTTAATTCTGGGTATCAGCTTCCGTGCGCAGGCACACAGAAGCTAATACCCAGAATGAAACTTTATTGGTCTTAAAGGTGCCACAGGAATCTAACTTTGTTCTGTTGCTTCAGACCAGCATGACGGGTGTTGTGTATTGGGACTGAATCATTCCAGGTAATCCTGCCATAAGATGGATGGGAGGGTAGGAGGGCTAGATGGTCTGTAACTTTTCATGTGTGGAATGTAGGAGGTGCGCAGGTTGCCTTGGAAACAGAGAATCTTCACAGCCGGGGCAATCGGCTATCTCACCAAATGGCCTTGGTCTCACAGCCATTGTTTTCTTCTGTGGAGACAGCCTGGGCCAGTTTGGTTATTTACTGCTTCTAACTTTTGCACCTAGTTCCCGCGCGCGGACTTAGTAGCTATTGGTAGAAGGAGGGGGTCAACCCTCCCGGTGGGTATAACTGTAGAGGCTTTTCCAGTATGACTTATCCCTGACAAAGAAATGTTGATGTTCCTTTAGAACTGCTTTCAATAAACGCTATCTTCTTATGAAGCTTGGTGTTTGACTGACTTTCTGAAGTGCCTGACAGAACGTCACACCAGAGACTGGCTGAGCTTGGAGCACAAGAACGATAGCCTACCAGGACTTTGGAAGGAACCAACCAAGAAGTAATGTCATGTAAACAGCCTATCGTTGGGAGTCGGGTGTGTTTGGGAGTGGCAATTACAGGCTATTTAACAGAGCTGAGGCTCTGGAGTCTTGTCTTGCTCTTGGAGAGTCAGTTTGGTGGCGTGGTTAAGTGCAGGCGGACTCTAATCTGGGAGAACCGGGTTTAATTCCCCCACTCCTCCACTTGCAGCTGCTGGATGACCTTGGGCAAGCCATAGTTCTGTCAGAGCTATTCTCTCAAAGACAGTTCTGTCAGAGCTCTCTCAGCCCCGCCGACCTCACAGGGTGTCTGTTGTGGGGAGGGGAAGGGAATGGAATTTGTAAGCCGCTCTGAGACGCCTTTGGGCAGTGGAGGGCGGGGTATAAATCCATTCTCCAAATGGAAATCCAGGTATAGCAGAAGGATTTGCACGAAGATCCTGGGTTACATATTCTCTCGTTTCGAATATCTTCTTCAGCGATGCGAACAGCAGCAAGTTGCGATTCACGAATAAGGATTCCGGCACCTTCTTTCGGTTCCACGATCGAAAATGGCGACCAGCTTCGTCGTTTGGTTTATGTTACTTCAGAATCTGGGCACCATTAATAAATGCTCCAGATCAAAATCAATCAGAATATTATAACGATGGGAAAGCGCGGTGAGGATCGGGGCCCTCTGGAGGTGGCCGTAAAGATGCCAAAGTTGAATAGCTGTGAGGAGAGACCTCGTAAACAATCACCTCATCCCCTCTTCGGTAGTCCTGAAACTGAAAGTGTGGTGGTGGTGGGGGGGGAAGAGAATCAATTTTTACGGCTGGATCGAACCATTTATAGCTTCCCTTAATTTATTACAAGGCCCGAAGAAGAGAATCGCAGGGGAGAGAGAATGCTTCCTGAGTCCGGCTTTCTCTGGTTAGGGGATGGAGTGAGTTATAGAAGAAGAAGAAGAAGAAGAAGAAGAAGAAGAAGAAGAAGAAGAAGAAGAGGAGGAGATTGGATCTATACCCCCCCTTCACTGCCCAAAGGCATCTCAGAGCAGTTTACAAACTCCTTTCCCTTCCCCTCCCCACAACAGACACCCTGTGAGGTAGAAGAAGAAGAAGAGATTGGATTTATACCCCGCCCTTCACTGCCCAAAGGCATCTCAGAGCGGCTTAGAAACTCCTTTCCCTTCCCCTCCCCACAACAGACACCTGGTGAGGTAGAAGAAGAGAAGAGATTGGATTTATACCCCGCCCTTTACTCCCCAAAGGCTTACAAACTCCTTTCCCTTCCCCTCCCCACAACAGACACCCTGTGAGGTAGTAGTAGAAGAAGAGATTGGATTTATACCCCGCCCTTCACTGCCCAAAGGCTTACAAACTCCTTTCCCTTCCCCTCCCCCAACAGACACCCTGTGAGGTAGAAGAAGAAGAAGAGATTGGATTTATACCCCGCCCTTCACTGCCCAAAGGCTTACAAACTCCTTTCCCTTCCCCTCCCCCCAACAGACACCCTGTGAGGTAGAAGAAGAAGAAGAGATTGGATTTATACCCCGCCCTTTACTGCCCAAAGGCGTCTCAGAGTGGCTTACAAACTCCTTTCCCTTCCCCTCCCCACAACAGACACCTGGTGAGGTAGAAGAAGAGAAGAGATTGGATTTATACCCCGCCCTTCACTGCCCAAAGGCTTACAAACTCCTTTCCCTTCCCCTCCCCCAACAGACACCCTGTGAGGTAGAAGAAGAAGAAGAGATTGGATTTATACCCCGCCCTTCACTGCCCAAAGGCTTACAAACTCCTTTCCCTTCCCCTCCCCCCAACAGACACCCTGTGAGGTAGAAGAAGAGAAGAGATTGGATTTATACCCTGCCCTTCACTGCCCAAAGGTTTACAAACTCCTTTCCCTTCCCCTCCCCACAACAGACACCTGGTGAGGTAGAAGAAGAGAAGAGATTGGATTTATACCCCGCCCTTCACTGCCCAAAGGCTTACAAACTCCTTTCCCTTCCCCTCCCCCCAACAGACACCCTGTGAGGTAGAAGAAGAAGAAGAGATTGGATTTATACCCTGCCCTTTACTGCCCAAAGGTGTCTCAGAGTGGCTTACAAACTCCTTTCCCTTCCCCTCCCCACAACAGACACCTGGTGAGGTAGAAGAAGAAGAAGAAGAGATTGGATTTATACCCCGCCCTTTACTGCCCAAAGGAGTCTCAGAGCGCTTACAAACTCCTTTCCCTTCCCCTCCCCACAACAGACACCCTGTGAGGTAGAAGAAGAAGAAGAAGAGATTGGATTTATACCCCACCCTTCACTGCCCAAAGGAGTCTCAGAGCGCTTACAAACTCCTTTCCCTTCCCCTCCCCACAACAGACACCTTGTGAGGTAGATGGGGCTGAGAGAACTTCTGACACAAACTGTCCTTGAGAGAACAGCTGTGCCAGAGCTTGTGACTGACCCAAGGTCACATCAGCGGGTACAAGTGGAGGAGCGGGGAATCAAAGCCGGTTCTCCCAGATAAGAGTCCCCGCACTTCACCACTACACCAAACTGGCTCTAGAAGGAAGGAACGGGACTGAATGCCATCGACTGACCTCATCCAAGGGATTTCACAGGGCAGCTCTGTGATGGGCAGGCCTTTCTCCTTGGGGTTTGGCTCTCACCCCTCAAGCAGCCTGGCGGTGAACCTCACTCACCCTTTTGGAATCAGGGGTCTCAATTCCTGATCCAGGTGTCGCCTGGAGATTACCCGGAATTAGAATTCATTCTTCTCTTTGCTTTCTTGAAAAATTCGGGATCTAAGAGCGGTGATAGTGGAGAACTGGACGGTGTCTCCACCAGAGGTTTCCGAGGTCCAGGTTGGCTGCCGGTGAGGCCAACGGACTTCCAGTGGCTTTGGAACAGGAAAACAAAATGGCAGACTTTCCTGGGCAGCCACTCAAGCGGCTTAACACTAGCCAAACCCTAGCATCTCCAGTTTTCAACAACAGCCATCCCAGCTGTAATGAGGGTTTCCAGGTCTGGCTTGGTGGGAGGTTCTCAGAGATTTGGGAGGGCAAAGTTTAGGGAGGGGGAGTTCAGCAGGCATACAACGCCACAGAACCCTCCCTCTGAATTGGCCCTTTCCTCCAAGGGAAATGCGCTCCGTCCCATGGTGGTCAGTTGTAAGTCCGGAAGAACTCCAGCCTCCACCTGGAGGTTGCACACCAAAGAGAGAGGTTGGCATATGTTTTGGGTATGTTGTAGGTATGTCGGGATATCTTTTGGCTATGCTTCTGCAGAGTGCAGGGGGTTGGACTAGATGACCTGCAAGGTCCCTTCCAACTCTAACATTCTATGATTCTATGAAACCCTGGGCCATACACCACCGAGGACCTATCCTGTATTATTGTTATTAAATTGATCTCTCCAGCTCACGCAGGAGTCAGTCTCTTGGCTTTCAGAAGAAGCGGTTTAAGGAAGCGCTTAAGAGGGATTGCCTCTGCTGGATTCCTGCACTGGTTTTGCATTTTTGAGCTCCAGAGGTTTCTGAGATCTCGAAAAACGTGAGGCACGTGAAGCTGCCAGTTTGGTGTAGTGGTTAAGTGTGTGGACTCTAATCTGGGAGAACTGGTTTTGATTCCCCACTCCTCCACTTGCAGCTGCTGGGTGACTTTGGGCAAGCCATGGTTCTGTCAGAGCTGTTCTCTCAAGGGCAGTTCCTCTCAGAAGAAGAACGGGATTTATACACTGCCCTTCATTCAGAGTCTCAGAGCAGCTTATGATCTCATTCCCTTCCTCTCCCCATAGCAGACGCCCGGTGAGGTAGGAGGGGCTGAGAGAGCTCTGAGAGAACTGTGACTGGTCCAAGGTCACCCGGCTGGCTTCATGGGGAGGAGGAGTGGGGAATCAAACCCGGCTGGCCAGATTAGAGTTCCATCGCTCTTAAACGCTACACCAAACTGGCTCTCTACATGAGACCTTCTACCTGCCAAGCAGATCTAATACTGAGCCACAGTCCCTTCCCTGAAGACATGAAGCTGCCTTCTACTGAATCAGACCATTGATTCATCAAGGTCAGTATTAACTACTCAGACTGGCAGTCGCTCTCCAGGGTCACATTACCTACTGCCTGGTCCTTTTAACTGGAGATGCCGGGGATTGAACCAGGGACTTTCTGCATGCCAAATGATTTTTGTCTTTACAGCTCTCCAGGGTCTCAGGTGGAGGTCTTTTACATCACCTACTGCCTGGTCCTTTTTAACTGGAGATGCCAGGGATTGAACCTGGGACCTTCTGCCTCTGAGCCACAGCCCCTCTTTACCCCTCCAGGGTCTCAGGTGGAGGTCTTTCACGTCACCTCTTGCCTGGTCCTTTTTAACTGGAGCTTCCAGGGATTGAACCTCGGACCTCCTGCATGCCAAGCAGAGGCTCTGCCACTGAGCCACAACCCCTCTTTACAGCTCTCCAGGGCCTCAGGTGGAGGTCTTTCCCATCACCTCCTGCCTGGTCCTTTTTAACTGGAGATGCTGGGGATTGAACCTGGGACCTCCTGCATGCCAAGCAGAGGCTCTGCCACTGAGCCACAACCCCTCTTTACAGCTCTCCAGGGTCTCAGGTGGAGGTCTTTCACATCACCTGCTGCCTGGTCTTTTTTAACTGGAGATGCCAGGGATTGAACCTGGGACCTCCTGCATGCCAAGCAGATGCTCTGCCACTGAGCCACAGCCCCTCTTTACAGCTCTCCAGGGCCTCAGGCGGAGGTCTTTCCCATCACCTCCTGCCTGGTCCTTTTTAACTGGAGATGCTGGGGATTGAACCTGGGACCTCCTGCATGCCAAGCAGAGGCTCTGCCACTGAGCCACAACCCCTCTTTACAGCTCTCCAGGGCCTCCTGCCTGGTCCTTTTTAACTGGAGATGCTGGGGATTGAACCTGGGACCTCCTGCACGCCAAGCAGAGGCTCTGCCTCTGAGCCACAGCCCCTCTTTACAGCTCTCCAGGGCCTCAGGTGGAGGTCTTGCACATCACCTCCTGCCTGGTCCTTTTACCTGGAGATGCTTGTCAGAAAAGATGCCTTTGATGTTTCTCACTGAATCCATTGTTTTATGTTCCCTACCCTGCTTTGCGCTTGCGTAGCTATGCAGGCAGAAACGTGGGAGCTTCTTCCCTGCCGCTTTTCCTTATCACGGTGGCCTTGAATGTAGGCTTTGGACTATTCTTGTTTAGCTGAGAATTTTCCAGTCCTGGGAAGGCAAGGGGAGGGGGGAGTAGTCTCCCGCTCATGAAGTATTTCTCCCGCCGGGAGTTCCCGCGCGAGTGCTCAAGTTTTATTCGCTAGGCGCTTCATTGCATCACACTATAAGTTAGCTTGCTCTGCTTTGCCCCCATTCCTGACAATGACCTCCTACTGTGGGTTTTAGCAAGATAATCCTAATAAACCTTTCTTTGTGCAAGAATGACTGGATCTACTTGATTTTAAACCTGACAGAAATTGTCAGGAATCCCCATCATTCCCTCACCGTCAGTTTCCGCCGTCTACCACGATGAGCGGAGCGGGAAGGGAGCCACGGGCACAGCCCCGTTGATTACTACTCGGGAGCCTCCGGCGCAGTTCCAGCGATCACTACTGCGGGAGCCACGGGCGCCGTTCCAGTGACTACTGCGTCAGGAGCCACGGTTCCCGTCACTACTGTGGCAGCTCCAGTGGTCACTATCCCGACCACCACCGTTGTTCCGGTGACTACAACTACAGTTTTGGCAGCACCGGCAGTCTACTCAGCAGCCGGGTTGGCTACCCCACCATCGATTGGCACAATTGGAGCTGCGTACACACTCCCGATCTACAGCCCGGCCGGGCCTATACAAAGTCAGGGAGGTGCGGTTCCACGAACCTATATGCCAGGAGTCCCAACACCCTGGGATAAAGGGGTGACTTATCGCAGATCACGCGATTGGACTAAGAACTTGTTGGACACTACCCAGACCACCTGGACTATGCCGGGAAGCCAGAGCCGGGACAGTCTTTTGGATCCCAGAGGTAGTTTTGGTCTTCCCCAAGGGCGGGTGTCTCGGGGATCTCCCAGAACGGGGTCTAGCCAAGATACTGATGCCCGCATGGATTCTATTCAAGAGGATACCCGACGGCTGGTAAGGGATATGAGCAAACTAATGCAGTCCCTACCCCAGATGATGGACCAAGCCATTCGGGCCCATCCGCTGACACAACCTAGACCGGCACCAGCCGCGGCACCACCGTTGATACCGGGACGGCCACCTCCTGCTCCTCCGGGCCCGGGGCCGGGCCAACCAGTACCACCGGGTCCAGGGCCGGGCCAGCCAGCTCCCCCAGGGCCGGGGCCGGGCCAGCCAGCACCAGCCCCACCTCCATTGGTCATCCCAGCGCCAGGACCTGGGCCAGGGCAACCAGGACCTATCCAGCCGCCAGTTTTGCCTCCGCCTCAACCCCCTGCTCCAGCACCCCTCATGCAGCCGGTCCCAGTACCGATCATGGCGCCGGCCCCCCCGGTAATCCGCCCCAAGGACATGCTTGAGATCACATTTGATGGAGATCCAGAGACTGTGTCCTTTTTCATTTTGCAAGTTGGAAAATTTGTGCAAAGATGGGGCTATGTATTCCCAGACGAAGAACAACAGGTGGAGTTTATCGCATCCAGGTTCCGGGGGAGTGCTACTAGCTGGTATGTAGCCCTTCATGATCTGGAGGCAGCGGAGTTGGGGAATGTAGATGACTTCATGTGGGCCTTGAGAAATCGTTTTGAGGATCCGGGGGCGGCCCAAAAGCTGAAGCCTTCCTCCGCACATTCAGACAAGGCAAACTCTCAGTGCGGGAGTACTCACGGGAGTTTCAAAGGCATGCCGTGAAAATTCGAGACTGGACAGATGCGGTCTTGGCCCAACAATATCGAATGGGACTAGCCGTAGACGTCCGCAATAATGTCCTCAGCTCTCAGCAACCCCGCACCCTCCAGGGTTGGATGGAGGAAGCCGAGAAGGCCGAAAGTCGCTTACGTATGATGAAACTGGATCTATCTTTGGGTAACAACCGTCCAAGTATTGCGGCAGGCCAGGCCAGACCCAAACCAACGTCCACCCCAAGTGGAATGAGGGATCAGCGTATGCGACAGGGGCTCTGCCTGCGGTGTGGGGAGAAAGGGCATTTCGCCGCAGCCTGCCCGAGAGGGGATCCCAACAGAGCTCTACCACAAGAAGAGCCCAGAAGGTGGACAACCCCTACCCTGAGGAAAGGTACAGCAAAACCACGCAACACGCGGGCTCTTTTGCTAGCCCCGACCAAGCGGATGCCTTGATGCTAGAGGAGGAGAGTGAGATGCAGGGAAATGAAATGGTCCTGTTTGTGAATGGCGCTACACAGCAGGACCCAGCACCTGAGGCGCCTAAACTGGTGAGCAATTACCCTCTCTCTTCTTTGTGACTGTTCTGGTGATGAATCCCGCAATGATGACCCACATTCGGGTTCGGGCCCTCATTGACTCAGGGTGCGGGAGGGATCTCATAAACCCGTCTATGGTTATGGGGTTGGAGGCAGCCGTGGTCCACTTGAAAGACCCAATAACTTTCACGCAGATGGATGGGTCTCCAATGAAAGAACCATGCCGATTTGAGACTGTTCCTTTAAGAATAGGCATTGGTGACCACTGGGAGCTACGCTCGTTCGTGATAGCTCCGCAAGCCCAGTTTCCCTTAGTGTTGGGTAGCCCCTGGTTACATGGACATAACCCTTACATTCTATGGGAAGAAGGGGATGTACAATTTATCTCCCCAAAATGTACGGAACACAAATGGGACCCAGGGTGGGGAAATCCCCCATGCAATGAACCTCCACGAGCTTGTTTAGCAACGGAGGATCTTAACCGCATCCCTGAGGATTACCAGTATATAACCAGGGTTTTTGAGGAGGAGGAAGCTGATGAATTACCCCCCACCGTAATTCCGACTGTGCCATTGAGATTCTTCCGGGCCAGAAGTTACCAAAAGGGAAAATTTATGCCATGAGTCCAAGTGAAAAGGAAGAACTGCGCCGTTTCATTGATAAAAATCTGGCCCGTGGATTTATTAGACCAGCATCATCCCCTTTTGCAGCACCTGTATTGTTTTGCAAAAAGAAGGATGGGGGGCTCAGACTCTGCACGGATTACCGGGGACTTAACGCAGTGTCTGCAACTAATGCCTACCCAATGCCCCTCATCAAAGACTTACTGGCAGAGGTGGCTAAAGGGAAAGTGTTTTCTAAACTGGATTTAAGAGATGCCTACTTTCGGGTTCGTATCAGAGAGGGGGATGAATACAAGACTGCATTTAATACCCCGCTGGGGCAATTTGAATACAGGGTGATGCCCTTCGGGTTACAAGGGGCACCAGGGGTCTTCATGAACTTAATCAATGAAGTGTTACACCCCTATCTATTCAAGGGGGTGGTTGTTTATTTAGATGATATCTTGGTCTATACCCCGGATCAGGAATCCCACACTAACCTTATGCGAAAAGTACTGGAAAAGCTCTTAGAACACAAACTGTTTGTCAAACTGTCAAAATGTGAATTTCACCAAGAGTGCATTGACTTTTTGGGATACCGCATATCCTCTGCGGGGTTAGAGATGGACCCAAAAAGGTCCAGGATGTATTAATGTGGGAGCCCCCAAAACCAGGCGACAGCTCCAAAGTTTCCTCGGCTTCGCCAACTTTTACCGTCAATTCTTGCCACACTTTGCCCAAGTAGCCCTTCCCCTCACGGAACTGCTAAAGACTAAGGGGAAGGGATCTAAGGCTTCGGCGCCAGGGGCCCCTTTGAACTGGACCTCACAGTGTCAGCAAGCGTTTGAACAACTAAAACGGTTGTTCACTTCTGAGCCCATACTTGCACACCCCGATGAGACAAAGAAATTTGTAGTCCAAGTAGACGCATCGGACACTGCTATGGGTGGGGTGATTTTGCAAGAGAATGCTCAGAAACAGCTACAACCCCTTGCTTATGTGTCAAGAAAATTTAACGATACAGAGAGATTTTGGCCCATTTGGGATAAGGAAGCTGCGTCTATACGTTTAGCATTGATCACATGGAGACACTGGTTGGAAGGGTCCCAAATACCTTTTGAAATCTGGACTGATCACAAGAATCTTGAGGTATTGCGAAAACCTCGGAATCTGAATGCTAAACAATTCAGGTGGGCTGAGTTTTTTTCCAAATTTCAATTTACCCTTCACCATTTCCCAGGGAAAGCCAATCATCTGGCGGACGCTCTCTCCCGCCTTCCCCAACATTTTTCTAAGAGGGTCGAAGTACGGGAGTCTATGTTCAACAAAAATGTCACCATTCAAAGCTGCCATGGGCTATGATAGCCCCCCTCTTCCATTCTTAAAGCCTCTTGGGAATGGGGGGACAGCCTCAGCATGGTGTAAAACTTTCCGCGATTCTTGGCCCCTGATTGTTGAAACTTTGAATGAGGCCAAGGCACAGTACAAAAAACAGGCAGATAAAAAGAGGACCGGTGGATGGAAACTGCAACCGGGAGACACTGTCTATCTGTCAACTAAGAACCTAAGGCTAGCGCAGCAGTCCAGGAAACTTGCTTGGAAATATATTGGTCCTTTCAAAGTGTTGAGATGTGTAAATCAAGTAACTGTACAACTAGACTTGCCTAAATCTCTTAAAGCAATACATCCAATTTTCCATTACAGCCTCCTCAAACCTGCGTTACCCCCGACTAAATGGCAACCTGAGATGTCGGCTCCTCCCCCCTTTGATGGTTGGCGATGAGGAACACTACGAAATTGCTGATATTTTGGACTCTAAGATTCTTCGTGGACAACTCCTGTACCTTGTTCAATGGGTACACTTTGGGCCCCAATACAGGGAATGGGTGAAAGTTTCTGATATCAATGCACCTGATCACCTGAAAGACTTTCACACTCGATACCCTAACAAACCTGGGGGCCCTTGTTCTCTCCTTCCTGAGTGGTGGGTGGGTGGTATTTTGGGAAGGGCAGAATGTCAGAAAAGATGCCTTTGATGTTTCTCACTGAATCCATTGTTTTATGTTCCCTACCCTGCTTTGCGCTTGCGTAGCTATGCAGGCAGAAACGTGGGAGCTTCTTCCCTGCCGCTTTTCCTTATCACGGTGGCCTTGAATGTAGGCTTTGGACTATTCTTGTTTAGCTGAGAATTTTCCAGTCCTGGGAAGGCAAGGGGAGGGGGGAGTAGTCTCCCGCTCATGAAGTATTTCTCCCGCCGGGGAGTTCCCGCGCGAGTGCTCAAGTTTTATTCGCTAGGCGCTTCATTGCATCACACTATAAGTTAGCTTGCTCTGCTTTGCCCCCCATTCCTGACAATGACCTCCTACTGTGGGTTTTAGCAAGATAATCCTAATAAACCTTTCTTTGTGCAAGAATGACTGGATCTACTTGATTTTAAACCTGACAATGCTGGGGATTGAACCTGGGACCTTCTGCATGCCAAGCAGAGGCTCTTCCACTGATCTACATCCCCTCCATGCGCTTGCTCAGCTTCTGTCTCTGAAGCTGGGTGATACAAAAATCATTTTTCTAGCATCTGCTCTGTGATCAGGATTCCTTCACACATGCCAGCCCATTGATGCTGCTGTCAATAGTGATGGATTCCCTCGGGGGCGGGGCGGAGAAGGCCTCTTCCTAAATGGACCGACCCGAGCAGCATTTTATATTTCTCCAGGAGCACCGAAGGAGGAAGCTCGGCTCTAAGAAATATGGGAGGATCATCGATTCTCTGCTCTATTCATCTTTTCTTTGGCTGAAATGAAATATATCATCGGGAGGACAGTGAAAGCCGGCAGTGGATTCGAATCTCCGAAGGAAGGGCGGGGGGGGTGCCACGAGGGAGGGTGCTGGATTTACGTCAGTTTGGGCAGGCAGTCAGCCCGATCATGAGAGAGAAGGGGTCTGTTTGAGGTAGTCTGAGAGTAAACAGCTACCGGTTGCCATTTTCACACAGCCAAAAGGCCAGAAGGAATGCTGGTCCTTATCTTGCTATTTATTTAATGTGTAGGTTGCCCTTCTGTACTCTAAAAGAGTTACTGCGCTTTTGAAAACCAGAAAAAAACCAGTTTGGGAATACAATAGCAGGTTAAGTATGTATGCATCGTCAAGTCACAACCCACTGTGGTGACCCAGCAAGGGGCTTTCCAGGCAAGGGAGGAGCAGAGCTGGTCTGCCCTTGCCTTTCTCTGCAGAGCCTTCCTTGGTGGTCTCTCATCCAAGCACCAACCCCGCTGAGTTTCCAACTTATGGCAACCCAAGCAAGGGTCTTTCAAGGCAAGTGAGAAGCAGAGGTGGTTTGCCCTTGCCTTCCTCTGCAGAGCCTTCCTTGGTGGTCTCCCTTCCAAGGACTGACCCTGCTTAGCTTCAAATTTATGGCAACCCCAGCAAGGGGCTTTCCAGGCAAGGGAGAAGCAGAGGTGGTTTGCCCTTGCCTTCCTCTGCAGAGCCTTCCTTGGTGGTCTCTCATCCAAGTCCTGACCCCGCTGAGCTTCCAACTTATGGCAACCCCAGCAAGGGGCTTTCCAGGCAAGGGAGAAGCAGAGCTGGTCTGCCATTGCCTTCCTCTGCAGAGCCTTCCTTGGTGGTCTCTCTTCTAAGTACTGACCCTGCTGAGCTTCCAACTTATGGCAACCCTAGCAAGGGGCTTTTAAGTCAAGTGAGAAGCAGAGGTGGTTTGCCCTTGCCTTCCTCTGCAGAGCCTTCCTTGGTGGTCTCTCTTCTAAGTACCGACCCTGCTGAGCTTCCAACTTATGGCAACCCAAGCAAGGAACTTTCAAGGCAAGGGAGAAGCAGAGGTGGTTTGCCCTTGCCTTCCTCTGCAGAGCCTTCCTTGGTGGTCTCCCTTCCAAGTACTGACCCTGCTTAGCTTCCAATTTATGGCAACCCCAGCAAGGGGCTTTCCAGGCATAGGAGGAGCAGAGGTGTTTTGCTGCCTTCCTCTGCAGAGCCTTCCTTGGTGGTTTACCGTCCAAGTACTGAACCTGCTGCGCTTGTTAGCAGGTTGTCAGACCCTTCCTCTTGATGAGGGGCAGTTGATAGACAGAAAGCCATAAACACCCTTCATACTGTATCATCTCAAATACACATCCAATACACTGCCTGGCCCAAAATGACACAAAATGGATGCTGGCCAGAGACAAGCCTGGACATAGTTTAGAACCGGGAGAAAGAGCGGCTGGGTACCTAACGACCCTCTTCACACCTTAGGGAGATGCATAATTTAGGAACAATGGATCTCCCTATTGCCTCACCTTGGACTAATCTCGTCCACATCCAGCCTCACTTCCTCTCACCTCCTTACCCTAATTAAGCAACACTTAACACTGTTCACCAGACCTGGTAGCTTTTCCCGTCTGGTACTTAGAGAGTCATCAAGCACCATTAGCACTTATGGTCCACCTTAGGTGGACCATCAAGCTTCTTCCAAATCATTCTTCATCTCTGGAAAAACACATAAAGTTATTGTTTGGGGGGAAGACATGTCAGACTGCCCCAGGGAGCATTTTCCTCTATAATTGTAGCACTCTCCTCCATAGCAGTGTGTCTGTGTGTGTTCTCAGTGTCATACCTCACACCCCCAAATCCATTTGGATCCTCTCTTCTTCGCTCCATGAAACGCTGGTCCTTTCGCTGCCGCCTCTGTGGACCTCACTCTTCAAGGATGGTACCTATAGCCTTCCCTGAAATTGCTTTCTCCCATCTCCTCCCTGATCTCCTCTTAGCTAGCTTGCGTGTTTTAAGTGTGTTTGTATTTGTGTTTTGCCCCTTCTGTTCCAATTTCAATAAAACCTTTTCCAGTTGAACATCTGGCTGGTTTATTTTGAGAGTTCTCTAAGGGAGAAATCCCTTACATTACATAGCTAATTCTCCCAATTAATTAGGAGACTGCCTGTTTGGATAACAAGCTTCCAACTTAAGATGGTTTGCCATTGCTTGCCTGTGCAGTGCGTTCCTTGGTGGTCTCCCATCGGAGTACCGACCTAGTTGAGCTTCCAAGATCTAATGAGATTGGGCTGTACCAGGCTGCCTTCCCTCCCCAATAGCAGGTTTCCTCCCCAGTAAAGGTCCCCCAGTTAGTAGAAGGTGTTGTTGTTACATGACAAGACCTCCCCCAGTTCCGTCCCCACCCGTTTCTTTTAAAGCCTTGGACTTGGATTTCAGAGTGAAGGCCGAGTTGCTGTAACCCCCTGCCAACGCCACATGCTTCATTAAGTTTTCAAGCCCGGTTATTGAATCAGTTGGCGAAAGGTGGCAACTGGTACCGTGCCAAGCTTGCTGGCAGCTGGTCAAGCCTTTCAAAAGGTGACTTGGACTGACCTGCAATGTTCCCTTTAAGCTGAGTTAGTGTGAACTAGCTCACCGTGTTTTAGCCTCCAGCTCACACATTTTTGGAAGGATGGGATCCAGAGCAAACTAATTTATGCAATAGCCAAATGGCTCGCTCACAACTTTAATGCCGGTAGCTCACAAAGCAGAATTTTTGCTCACAAGACTCCACAGTTTAGAGGGAGCATTGCTGATCAGATGTGATGAAATTCCCTGGAGGGCGTTCTCGACCATCGCATTTGTGAGCACAAACTCAAAGATGTTCTGCATATTATTCCCCCAAGCTCCAGAACAGGACTGGATGAGCTGTGCCTAGACTATTGTGGAAATCTGTTTCCATTTTTTCAGCCGTGTGACTGAGGAAGAATGTTTTGAAACGTCTGGCATATCTGGGAAGGACGTCTGTCGGCTGCAGAAGTTTCTTTGTTCTTTGGGACATCCTCTGCCTTGTTTGTGGACTTTGAGGTCCTGTGGACACTATTTCATGAAAGGATTTAGAGAAGTCTACCATTGAATTGTCATACCTGTTCTCGTCATACTTAGTATTCGTCTTTATTTATGAATTGTGACCATTGTCTTTGAACTGTGACCAAGAACTCTACTTTATTTATTGATGTAATGTCACCATGTTTGAATTGACTTGTGTCTACTGGCAACTTGGTGAAATTTATGTATTTGTTGATGGTCTACCCTTGCGTTTTTGTTTCTTTATACTTATTCAATATGAGGCAGATTCATGCGTCCGTGGTATAGCCCGATCTTGTTGAAGCTCAGCAGGGTCAGTACTTGGGTGTGAACTCATTAGTATAACACGCCACACCCAACAGCAGAAACTCATTAGCATTTTAGGCAACATCCCCGACAGTGCAGCTCATTAGCCTATTAGGCCACACCTCCATGTCGCCAGAAGTGTGGTCATCCAGCCACACCCACCTTTTGCTTCTTTTTCTGTTTACCTTGTTTGTTGGCAAAACCCCAGGGCTTTTTTTGGAGCAGGAACTCCTTTGCTTGTTAGGCCACGTACCCCGTAATGTAGCCAATCCTAATGAGTTTCTGCTGTTGGGTGTGGCCTATTATGCTAATGAGTTCCTGCTGGGCGTGGCCAACTCGGGAGCCAGCCGGAACTCCATTCCTGTGCGTTCCTGCCCAAAAATAGCCCTGGGTGTGAGACCGCTGAGGAAGACCCTGCAGAGGAAGACTATGGCATACCAGCTCTGCTCTTCACTTGCCTTGAAAGCTTCTTGGTGGGGTTCCCATAAGTTGGTTGTGACTTGAAGGCACTTACGGGTGCTTTAGATCTTGTCTTTAGATCTTGCTGCTCAACCTTCCTTTTCCTGGTCCAATATTCATAAGAACATAAGAGAAGCCAATGTTGAGTTCACTTATTGGCTATCTTATTGCAATATGTATTTAAGTTACGTGTATCTCAACATTGTTTGACCTCTGAAGAAGGCCCCAATAGGGCGGAAACGCATCTGGTCAAGCGTCTTGGCCCTTGTATTTAGGCTTTACTTGTTTACGAGGCTTTCATTGGGCCCTTATGCATGTTTTTAACTGTCTTTCTAATAATCCATGTATGTTTGTATATTATAAGTTTCAAGTAGGTTTTCAATATTGGCCCTTCATTAGTCTTTCTTCTCACCCTTTTGGTTCTTGATTCCAGTTTTTGGGTCAGGTTTGCTTTCCCTCCCTGTGTCTTACTTACACAAGCCAAAGTGAGCTTTCTTCAGGTTCTTGGCTTAATTACACAATGTAAGTAGAGAACCATTTCGGTGTAGTGGTTAAGTGCGTGGACTCTAATCTGGGAGAACCGGGTTTGATTCCCCACTCCTCCACTCGCAGCTGCTGGATGACCTTGGGCAAACCATCATTCTGTCAGAGCTGTTCTCTCAAGAGCAGTCCTCGAGAGAGCTCTCTCAGCCCCACCTACCTCACAGGGTGTCTGTTGTGGGGAGGGGAAGGGAAAGGAGATTGTAGGCCGCTCTGAGACTCTGAGTGAAGGGCGGGATATGAATCCAATCTCCTCCTCCTCCTCCTCCTCCTCCTCCTCCTCCTCCTCCTCCTCCTCCTCCTCCTCTTCTTCTTCTTCTTCTTCTTCTTCTTCTTCTTCTTCTTCTTCTTCTTCTTCTTCTTCTTCTTCTTCCTCTTCCTCTTCCTCTTCCTCCTCCTCCTCCTCCTCCTCCTCTTCCTCTTCCTCTTCCTCCTCCTCCTCCTCCTCCTCCTCCTCCTCTTCCTCTTCCTCTTCCTCTTCCTCTTCTTCTTCTTCTTCTTCTTCTTCTTCTTCTTCTTCTTCTTCTTCTTCTTCTTCTTCTTCTTCTTCTTCTTCTTTCCGTAAGGTGGATTTACACATTACAAACTCTGTTAAGTACTGGCAATCAGACAGGCAGATTCAGGTGTGTAGAATAAAACTTTGCTGGCCTCAAAGGTGCCCGACTAGACTCAAACTTCGTTCTGCTGGTTCAGACCAACATGGCTACCTCATCTGACTCTATCTCCATAAGCATGACAGTTTGGTTCCGTTCAAAGCTAAGTTTACAACGGCTTCCAGGTAGGGTTGTCACTTGCCAGTCTCCAGGTGGGGCCTGGGGATATACCAGAATTACACAAACTGATCTCTGGATGACACGGATCATTCCCCTGAGGAGTCGGCTACTCGGGAGGCTGAAATCTATAGCGTTATACCCCATTGAGGCTCTCCTCTCCCCAAACCCTTCTTGCTCCAGATTCCACCCCAAAACTCCAGGAATTATCCAACCTGGACATGGCAACTCTACGGCCAGGTCTACAGGAGAGTAAGAGGCCGGTTTCTCCCCCCCACCTCCCCAGTGCAAACCTGCAATTCTCCGTCGGCACCCAGAGACATCCTTAGCTATAAAAGCCCTCCTGCTCTCTGCTACGAAGACCTCCATTTATGGCTCGGTAATAAGAGCTACCTATCTGAATTCCAGATACCGCTTCTTCTTTTATTAAGTTTGCTACGTTAATGGACGAGCCGAGCACTTCGCAATTAGGTCTCTTAAATCATTTACGACCCTCTGAAAACGTTGCTGCTACCTGTCCCCCTTTCCAGCTTGTTAACGACTGTACTAAAATCGCTATGCCCACTGCCGTTTAGGGTTGCCAGGTGACCCCTGGCCACTGGTGGGGCATGGTCGGGTTGCCAGCTCCAGGTTGGGGAGCTCCTGGAGGTTGGGGGGGGTGGAGCCTGGGGAGGACAGGGGACCCCTCAGTGGGGCACAAGGCTCAAGAAGGATATTATAGCATTGGGAAAAGTGCAGAGAAGGGCAACTAGGATGATAAAAGGGTTGGAACACTTTCCCTATGAAGAAAGGTTAAAACGCTTGGGGCTCTTCAGCTTGGAGAAACGACGGCTGAGGGGTGACATGATCGAGGTTTATAAGATTATGAATGGGATTGAGCAGGTTGAGAAAGAAGTCCTTTTCTCCCTTTCTCACAATACAAGAACTCGTGGGCACTCTATGAAATTGCTGAGCAGTCGGGTTAGAACAGATAAAAGGAAATACTTCTTCACCCAAAGAGTGATTCACACATGGAATTCACTGCCACAGGAGGTGGTGGCAGCTGCAAGCATGGACAGTTTCAAGAGGGAATTAGATAAACATATGGAGCAGAAGTCCATCAGTGGCTATTAGCTACAAGGTATAGATAGGAACTCTCAGTCTGGGGCAAGTGAAGCTCTGTATTCTTGGTGCTGGAGGGGGCAGCAGTGGGAGGGCTTCTGGTGTCCTGGCCCCACTGCTGGACCTCCTGATGGCACCTGGTATATTTTGGCCGCTGTGTGACAGAGTGTTGGACTAGATGGGCCATTGGCCTGATCCAAAATTAGCTTTTCTTACGTTCTTATGTTCTTAAGGCTGCCCACCCTCCAAAGCACCCATTTCTCTCAGGGGAAGTGATCTCTTCAGTTTGGAGGTGAACTGTAATCCCAGTGGAACCCCAGGTCCCACCCGGAGGCTGGCATCCCTATACCCGACAGAGGTTTCGGCTCAGACCGGGATAGTGGGAGGGGGCCTGAGTTGTGTCTTATTTTGGGGAGGGGGGCAAAAAGATGGCCTTGGCTTCACGTCAGGTTGCTAGTTCCCGGCTGGGAAATTCTTGGGAGATTTGGGGGTGGGAAAAACTGAAAAAGGGGGGGGAACTCAACCCAAGATATATCTGCGAACCAAGAGAGTCAAGGTAACACTATATAATATAAAAATACAAATGTTTATTAAGGTGTACACATGTTTAAACATACTTTGATTAAAAGAAAGAGTCTAAATTTCAGACTTTTAAAAGCTTTTCTAATGCAAATGTTGTCACCTCCATCCAGACCAATGAAATCTCTGATACCAGAATAATTTGAAGAATTGGCATGACTATATTTATGGCCCAACAGTTAAGCCAGTAGCGTAACTATAAGCATATAAGGAAACAGCATCTGGTTATATATATGTGTATTTTGTTGTTGTTCAGTTGCACAGTCGAGTCCAATTCTTCGCAACCCCATGGACCAGATTACGCCAGGCACTCCTGTCTTCCGCTGTCCGCTGAATGTGTATACAAAAACCTTTTATAAGTGTATTTGGATGTGTGTCAGTGTAATATAGAGAACAGCGACCACGGAGGAAGGCTCGAAGGGGCCGAAACGCGTTTTGGCCTAAGTTAAAAAGTGTTTACCCGTCAACTGTATTTGCATTAGAAAAACTTTTAAAAGTCTGAAATTTAGACTCTTTCTTTTAATCATAGCATGTTTTAACACGTGTACACCTTAATAAACATTTGGATTTTTAAATTATATAGTGTTAGCTTGACCCTCTTGGTTCGCAGATTTGGGGATGGAGCCAGGGATAATAGAATCGCAAAGTTGGAACGGGCCTCCAGAGTCATCTAGTCCAACCCCTGCACAGTGCAGGGAATTCACAAATACCTCCCCCTCCACACCCCCACTGACCCCTGTTCCACGCCCAGAAGAGGGCAAAAAAAGTTTCAGGATCCTCAGCCAAACTGGCCTGGAGAAGAATTGTTTCCTGACCCCAAAGTGGTGATCAGCATTTCCCTGGGCGTGTAAGAAAGGGCCACAAGAACGAAACACTGAGGCAAACCCTCCCTGCTGTGCCACCCTTGCTCTTCCCTTCCCCCCCGATTGTATTCGTCAATTTCCCACTACTTGCTGCGCAGCCGCATTTTGACCTGCGGCATCCCCTAATTTCCCCTGCGTCTTCTCGATCCTTGTTTTTTTGAGATTGAGAAGACGTGGGGAAAATCGGGGGATACTGTGGGTCAAAATGCAGCCGTGCAGCAAGTAGTGGGAAATTGTCAAATACAATTGGGGGGGGAGGGAAGAGCGAAGGGCGGCACAGCTGCTTGTGGGCAATCGGTCACGTTCTGCTTAAGTTCACAGGATCAGCATTGCTGTCGGAGGGCCATCTAGCCTCTGCTTTAAAACCTCCAAAGAAGGAGAGCCCGCCACCTCCTCCCAAGGAAGCCTGTTCCACAGAGGAACTGCTCTGACTGTCTGGAAGTTCTTCCTGATGTTTAGCCGAAAACTCTTTTGGTTTAATTTCATCCCGTTGGTTCTGGTCCGACCTTCTGGGGCAACAGAAAACAACTCCACACCATTCTCTATATGACGGCCCTTCAAGGACTTGAAGATGGTTCTCATATCCCCTCTCAGTCGCCTCCTCTCCAGGCTAAACACACCCAGCTCCTTCAGCCTTTCCTCACAGGGCTTGGTCTCCAGACCCCTCACCATCTTCATTGCCCTCCTCTGGACGTGTTCCAGCTTCTCGATATCCTTCTTCAATTGTGGTGCCTAAAACTGAACACTCTACTCCAGGTGAGGTCTGACCAGATCAGAGTAAAGTGATACCATCACTTTGGTGGTGGAGTCTGGAGAGAGACCATGGCGGTGTATAATGTAGGGTTGCCAGCCTCCAGGCAGCACCTGGTATTCTCCCACTGTTACAATGGATCGCCAGGTGACAGAGATCAGCTCCCTTGGAGAGAAACGGCTGCTCTGGAGGATGCTCTATGGAATTGTATCCAGCTGAGGCCCCTCCCTTCCCCAAGCTCTGTCTTCCCCAGGCTCCACCCTTAAAATATCCAGGTATTTCACAAGCCAGAACTGGCAGCCCTAGTATAATGCGATGGAGTCCACCCTCCAAAGCAGCCCTTCACTCTGAGGGAACTGATCTTGTTTGCCAAATTGCCTTAATTTCTTATTAATATAGGGAACCAACACCAGTGTCTACAGAGGTCCCGCCCTACCAGAGGTACCAGTAACAGACACAGAGGCTGAAGTTAGGTTAAAATGATGTCTTTACTGTAGTGTTCTTCACACACAAACAATACACAGTCACACACACAGTTCTTCAGGTTCTAGGAAATAAAGATAGATAATCAGCACATTTGCATGAGCGGGATATTCGTTGGCTGAGCAAGAGTTACCTGTTCCAATGAGATGAAGGCTTCCAAATGGAAAAATAATGGAATTATAGAAAAATGGGGATTATGCTGGGAAAATGGAGCGTGCCAACTGAACCAGCAGAAAGCACATGGAAGATTCTGCCTGCAGTCCAAGAGCCTCAGAGCAAGGTAGCCACAAGCAGTGTTCCCTCTAAGCCGAGTTAGTGTGAGCTAGCTCACAGTTTTTTAGCCTCCGGCTCACACATTTTTGTCTCAGCTCAGGAAGGAGGGCTCCAGAGCAAACTAATTTATGCAGGCGCCAAATCACTTGCTCACAACTTTCATGCCAGGAGCTCACAAAGTAGAATTTTTGCTCACAAGACTCCACAGCTTAGAGGGAACATTGGCCACAAGTTCAAGAGTAAGAGAATATAGAGGTTGTTGAGGGGGGGAGAGAGAGAGAGACCACATGGCTGGGTGCCCCCTTTTATGAGGGGGGCTTGGGCCAGACTGGCCACATGTCCTAGTCACATGTCTCTTGGGGGTGGCCCAAGCTGGTCACATGTCTTGGCCCATCTCCTACTAGTCTGTCCCCAAAACATCCTGATTGGTGTTGGGTTCAAGGGAGAAGGTTCTAGGGGAGCGGACAATATTGAGAACTAGCAACTTAGACTGGAGTCTGGCACCTGGGCGTAGATGAGAAGAGTCATCGGGCTAAGGCCATTGTCTTTTGATAGCCCTAGCCAGCTCGTTGATGGGCGAGCGATTAATTGCCAAGTAACCATGAACAGAGTCTCTGAGATACGTGCAGCTCTGCAGGTTGATGGAGGAGGGGGAGAGGGGCTGCCTGCATGTGTTGGAGGGGGCTCCTGATGGCATTTGGAGTCCCTTGTCCTCATGCTTTGGCATGGCATGGCATCCGGTGCTTTGTGCAGGCTATGGAACCGATCCATCCTCCAACAGGTAAGAGGGCTGGCAACCTTGGAGAGCCACTGGAACGGCAATGCAGAAAGGAAGGTGTCCTTCTCTCAAGGGTGAACACAAGAACATAAGAGAACATAAGAGAAGACAATGTTGAATCAGGCCAATGGCCCATCTAGTCCAACACTCTGTCACACAGCGGCCAGAAATACCAGGTGCCATCAGGAGGTCCAGCAGTGGGGCCAGGACACCAGAAGCCCCCCCACTGCTCCCCCCAGCACCAAGAATAGAGTGCAGCACCTGCCCCAGACGGAGATTTCCTATCTATACCTTGTGGCTAATAGCCACTGATGGACTTCTGCTCCATGTTGTTGTGTTGTTGTTGTTGTTGTTGTTGTTCAGTCGCACAGTCGAGTCCGACTCTTTGCGACCCCATGGACCAGATTACGCCAGGCCCTCCTGTCTTCCGCTGTCCGCTGAAGTTTGCTCAATTTCATGTTCGTTGCATCGATGACACTGTCTAACCATCTCATCCTTTGCCGTCCCCTTCTTCTTTGACCTTCAATCTTTCCCAGCATCAGGGTCTTCTCCAGTGAATGCTCCCTTCTCATTTGGTGGCCAAAGTATTTGAGCTTCAGCTTCAGGATCTGGCCTTCCAGGGAACAGTCAGGGTTGATTTCTTTTAGGATTGAATGATTTGATCTCCTTGCAGTCCAAGGGACTCTCAAGAGTCTTCTCCAGCACCATAGTTCAAAAGAATCTATTCTTCGGCGCTCCATATGTTTATCTAATTCCCTCTTGAAACTGTCCATGTTTGTAGCTGCCACCACCTCCTGTGGCAGTGAATTCCATATGTTCATCACTCTTTGGGTGAAGAAGTACTTCCTTTTATCTGTTCTAACCTGACTGCTCAGCAATTTCATGGAGTGCCCACGAGTTCTTGTCTTATGAGAAAGGGAGAAAAGCACTTCTTTCTCAACCTGCTCAGTCCCATTCATAATCTTATAAACCTCGATCGTGTCACCCCTCAGCCGTCGTTTCTCCAAGCTAAAGAGCCCCAAGCGTTTTAACCTTTCTTCATAGGGAAGCTGTTCCAACCCTTTTATCATTCTAGTGTAGTCTCAACGGGCACCAGAATGGGTTACCATGCTGTACAGTTCCTTAAGCATACTTTGCACATTTCATATTTTTTATTATAGTCCATAAAAGGCATTAACTGCCATGCAGGGCAACAATCTCTGTCGTCTGGAGATCAGTTGTAATGGTGGGCGATCTCCAGGTCCCCCACCAGGAGGTTGGCAACCCTAGCTTCACTGCCTTTCCCCGAGGCTCTCTTAGCCTTTGGCAATGACTTTTGGAAACCTTGAGCGCACGGTCTCTGCTTGCATCCTGGCCCTCCTTTGAATCCGGAGCAGGTTTCAAGAGCCCGCCGAGAGGAGGAAGGCCAAGGTGTTCATAAAAAACACACTCAAGCCTTGGAGGCGTTCCAGGATCAGCCGGCAGCATATTAAAACGATAATGATAGTTTACAGCTGCTAAAAGCTTATTTGGGGGAGATTCATAGGAGCTGGCCGGGAGTGTGGAGGCCGTTTCTCCCATGAAGAATGGGGTTGGCAAAGGTGAACACAGGCTGTGACAGGAGGAACTGAGAATGGGGAGCCGTTTGGTGGAATGGTGAAGAAGAAGAGGAAGAGGAAGAGGAAGAGGAAGAAGAAGAAGAAGAAGAAGAAGAAGAAGAAGAAGAAGAAGAAGAAGAGTGTAACTGTAAGAGCGGTTGAGCAGTGGAACAGTCTGCCTCGGGAGATGGTGGATGCTCCTTCGCTGGATGTTTTCAAGCGGAGGCTGGGCGACCCTCTTTCGGGTGTGTTGCAGGGCTGTCTTTCGGCTCTGCTCCTGCAGAGTGCAGGGGGTTGGACTAGATGACCTGCAAGGTCCCTTCCAACTCTGATGATTCTATAAGAGAAGAAGAAGAAGAGATTGGATTTATACCCCACCCTTCCCTCGGAGTCTCAGAGCGGTTTACAATCTCCTTTCCCCTCCCCACAACAGATACCCTGTGAGGTAGGTGGGCCTGAGAGAGCTCTTTCGAGAGCTGCTCTTTCAAGAACAGCTCTGAGAGAACTGTGGCTTGCCCAAGGTCATCCAGCAGCTGCAAGTGGAGGAGTGAGGAAACAAACCCGGTTCTCCCAGATTAGAGTCCGTGCACTTAACCACTACACCAAACTGGCTCTCAAAAGTGCAGGTCTATGATCGGGGAACTGGGTTCAGATCCCCGCTCAGCCGTTCATCTCCCTGGGTGACCTCAGATCAGTCATTCCCTGTCAGCCCAACCCAGGGGTCCCCAGTCTTTTAGAGCCTGCAGGTACCTTTGGGATTCTGACAGGGCGTGGTGGGCACGGCCACAGAATGGTTGCCACGCAATAGCTGCCTCCGGAGTTGGAGCGGCAGGCCCTGCGTGGCATGCAGAAGGTCCCAGGTTCAATCCGTAGCATGGATGGGAATATATCATGATTTTAATTCAAATTATTCTTATATTTTTCGGGCTTCATAAAATTTTGATACGAAGGTTGTATTAGGATTTAATAAGAGCCGATTAAGTCGCAAGGCCTCTTCTTTGTGGGTTTAGAGTGTCTTTTCCGCTGATGCTGGCAGACAAGAAGTGAACGTTCTTTTTTATCGGGTGGCTCGGATGGAATAGCTGTGTTAGCCGTCCGGCAGTTCTAATAGGTCGTAAGCGTGGCATTAATGGTAAAGCGGAGGACGGACTTCTTAATAGAGGTACTTGCTTGACTTTTTGTTCAACGTATGGAGTTCACGGTTTTAGCTGTTTGGGGTAAAACTTTGCAGTGTCTGGGTCAACGAGAGCTGTAGTTCCTTATCTGAAAACAACCCTTTTTGCTTGGGTGTGTACAGAATCCTTGGGTAAAGTTGAATAAGGTTAGGTTGAAGAAACATTTCAGATCTCACGTAGCCACACCTTTGGCTCTCATTGACCAATGAATGTGTGCCTACTCAAATGATGCTCTGCCATTTGTAACCGATGGTAATTTTTGTATGTTATCTCTTGCCCATGTCATTTTGGGTATAAAACTTCATGTTCTTCCTTATATTGTTCAGAAAGCAGTTAATTTTTGACGGGCAATTTTGGCCTGTTTCGCAGTATTTCTTGCAATAAAATACCTAAAAGAACTTTCTCCTCGCTGTTTGGTGTAGTGGTTAACTGCGCCACGGACTCTAATCTGGGAGAACCGGGTTTGATTCCCCACTCCTCCACTCGCAGCTGCTGGATGACCTTGGGCAAGCCATGGTTCTGTCAGAGCTGTTCTTGAAAGAGCAGTTCTGAAAGAGCTCTCTCAGCCCCGCCTACCTCACAGGGTATCTACTGTGGGGAGGGGAGGGGAAAGGAGTTTGTAAGCTGCTCTGAGACTCCGAGTGAAGGGTGGGGTATAAATCCAATCTACAAATTTAAGAATATAAGAACATAAGAGAAGCCAATTTTGGATCAGGCCAATGGCCCATCCAGTCCAATACTCTGTGTCATACAGTGGCCAAAAATACCAGGTGCCATCAGGAGGTCCACCAGTGGGGCTAGGACACTAGAAGCCCTCCCACTGTTGCCCCCCTCCCAAGTGCCAAGAATACAGAGCATCACTTGCCCCAGATCGAGAGTTCCTATCTATACCTTGTGGCTAATAGCCACTGAGGGACATCTGCTCCAGATGTTTCTTATAAGAACATAAGAGAAGCCCATGTTGGATCAGGCCAATGGCCCATCCAGTCCAACACTCTGAGTCACACAGTGGCCAAAAATACCAGGGGCCATCAGGAGGTCCACCAGTGGGGCCAGGACACTAGAAGCCCTCCCACTGTTGACCCCCCCAAGAAGCAAGAATACAGAGCATCCCTTGCCCCAGACTGAGAGTTCCTATCTATACCTTGTGGCTAATAGCCACTGATGGACCTCAAGTGATTAAGATGCTGAACTGCAGACTGGAAGGTCGGTAGTTCAGCAGTTCAAGACCAGAGTACTGCGTGACGGAGTGAGCTCCCGTCTCTGGCCCCAGCTCCTGCCAGCCTAGCAGTTCGAAAGCAAGAAATTTCAAGTAGACAAATAGGTACCGCTTCAGTGGGAAGGTTCTGTGCACCTTGGCGTTTAGTCATGCCGGCCACATGACCACAGAAACGTCCTCGGACAGTGCTGGCTCTTCGGCTTTGAAACGGAGATGAGCACCGCAACCCTAGAGTCGGATTCGACTGGCTTTCGAGCAAGGGAACCTTTACCTTTACCTTTACCTAGGCAGGGTTTGGTTCCCCCTCTCTTCTTACGTGCCCCCGACTCAGACCTGTGAATTCTGCATCTGCCCTCACCGGGGACGATGGCTGCGAGCCCTTTGCATTCCTTGCCCCGTGAAGCACGCAGGCAAAAATGTCATTGTTCGGTCGGACCCACTCAAACAGGCCATAAAGCCTACGTGCCGACACCCCCCCCAACTGGCCATTATTTTTAAACACTCTCCCATCTTTAAAAAAAAAAAAATCGACTCGGGTGTCGATGTATTTAAAACTCTTGTTAGGGAACCAAATCAATGCCGAGGCCGCCAAGAGCCGGGGCCCGCAAGTAAATGAGACATCACGGAAATGACAGGCGCCCGTTAACATCGATGGTCCCAGCTAATCCACCATAATAGGAGTGTCAAATTCAATTTATTTTTAGAGGAAGGAACCATTTAAAGCTGCCTTGGCAGCAAGTGGAGGGGGCTCGGTCGGGCTTCCTCCAGAGGTCCGGCAGGGCCCCTGGCCGGAGGGTTGCCAGCTCTCGGTTGGGAAAGTCCTGGGTATTTGGGGTTGGAGCCTGGAAAGGGCGGGGTTCAGGGAGGGGCGGGGCAGGACCACAGGAAGGTCTAATGTCACAGAGCCCACCCCCCAAAAAACTGCTGTTTGCTCCAGGGGGACCTGATCTCGGTCATTGGGAGATCGGTCGTAATAGCGGGAGATCTCCATGGGCCACCTGGAGGTTGGAAGCCCTACACAGACCCCACCTTCTTGGTCCCCGCTTGGAGGCTGGCGACCCTCGGCCCTGATTGAGCCAGTTTGGGGTAGTGGTTAGGAGCACGGACTCTAATCTGGGAGAACCGGGTTTGATTCCCCACGCCTCCACTCGCAGCTACTGGATGACCTCGGGCAAGCCATAGTTCTCTCAGAGCTGTTCTCTCAGGGACAGTTCTGGAAAGAGCTCTCTCAGCCCCATTGTGGGGAGGGGAAGGGAAAGGAGTTTGTAAGCCACTGAAACTCTCTTGGGTAGTGAAGGGCGGGGTATAAATGCAATCCAATCTCTTCTCTTCTCTTTCCTTTGGGGCAGGGGCTCTGCTTGGCATGCGGAAGGTCCCAGGCTCAATCCCCGGCATCTGTAATTGAAAGGACCAGGCAGTGGGTGATGTGAAAGACCCCGGAAAGGCTCGACTGTACATGCAAGAGAAAGTCCCTGGGTATTTTTAGTTAGATTTTTTTTAAAAATAGTCCTGTCTTTCTTCCAAGAATGAGAGGCAAACACGGTGTCCCAGACGGTAGGAAGGGCCCGTCACAGCCAAGATGCATAAGTAGGGGTGAAATTGGATCAGGTGGCCGGTAAGATCGATGAATGGCAGCAAATTAGCATGTGAATGCAAGGGTTCACAAAGAGTAATAATCACTACCGCTGTTGCCAAACCGTAGGCTGAGTCTGGCTGCCAGGACTGGCTCTTCTCTCCAGCCGTGGCAGGACAGGCATGTGTGTTCTGACCTGAACTGGGCAGTGCTGCTGGCAAGACCCCTGGAGAAGGTCCAGGTGCAGTCAGTGATCCAACACAACAGCAGGAGGAGGAGGAGGAGGAGGAGGAGGAGGAGGAGGAGGAGGAGGAGGAGGAAGAGATTGGATATATACCGCGCCCTTCACTCGGAGTCTCAGAGCGGCTTACAAACTCCTTTCCCTTCCCTCCCCACAACAGACACTCTGTGAGGTAGGCAGGGCTGAGAGAGCTCTTTCGAGGACTGTCCTTGAGAGAACAGCTCTGAGAGAACTATGGCTTGCCCAAGGTCATCCAGCAGCTGCAAGTGGAGGAGTGGGGAATCAAACCTGGTTCTCCCAGATTAGAGTCCGCACACTTAACCACTACACCAAACAGAAGAAAAAGAAGGAGGAGGAGGAGGAGGTGGAGATGGGATTTATACCCCGCCCTTCACTACCCAAGGGAGTCTCAGAGCGGCTTACAAACTCCTTTCCCTTCCCCTCCCCACCAGAGACACCCTGTGAGGTAGGCGGGTCTGAGAGAGCTCTTTCCAGAACTGCTCTTTTTCAAGAACAGCTCTGGCAGAACTATGGCTTGCCCAAGGTCATCCAGCAGCTGCAAGTGGAGGAGTGGGGAATCAAACCCAGTTCTCCCAGATCAAAGTCCGCGCACTTAACCACTGCACCGAAGAACAACATGAGGCTGCCTTCTACTGAATCAGGCCATCGGTCCATCAAGGTCAGTATCTTCTCAGATCGGCGGAGGCTCTCCACAATTTCCAGCTGACGTCTTTCCCATCACCTACTGGCCCAGTCCATTGAACTGGAGATGCTGCTGGGGATTGAACCTGGGGCCTTCCATATCCCAAGAAGATGCTCTGC
Source organism: Gekko gecko (assembly GCA_029375565.1). NCBI lineage: Eukaryota > Metazoa > Chordata > Lepidosauria > Squamata > Gekkonidae > Gekko > Gekko gecko. Next base: position 243,115,659 of record JAPDNY010000003.1, on the reverse strand, counting down.
CACTGAGCCATAGCACTGAAAGAGGACACGTATTTTAAAATCAGAAAGCCAGCTTCTCTTTTGTCTGCGGATTTCATGCTCAATAAAAATCCGTGCATGTTTCCGCACCCCCCCCCCCGTCTCAAACTGAACAGGCGAGTGGAACTGCCGGACCTCCAGTGGGGCTCCGGTTCTGAGGTGTTCCCGGACCGGGAGCTTTGCCATTCTCCGACCCACCAAGCAACAGACGGAGAGGATGTGCTAGATCAAATTAATGGCATCGTATTTTCTGGCAAATCTGCACGGCAGACTGATTTCTGACTTTATATTCCTGGTTCCCTCCCGAGCCTGTGAGGATCCGTGCTGTCCAATAATGCGCTAGGCAGCTTCTTTTCATCTCTCTGCAGATATACAGCCATTCAGATGGCTAATTTCCCCATAAAATCCCAGTGACAGCTGATGAACTGGGCACTGGCTTAGAATTAATCAGACGTCGAGGGGAAAAAGGAGCGTTCGAGTGGGGGAGTGCATCTCTGGGCCTGCTGCCTTGCCATGATACGTTTGCAGTCCGGGCTTTGCCAGGATGTGGGATGCCAATGCTTCAGAAATAAAACCAGGTGGGGGTGGAAGGGAGGGCCCTTGGGGCAGGTCTGGGGCAGATCTGTGGGTGGGCCCAGGGCGGAGCTTTGAGGTGGACTGGCAAGGAGGCTCAGGACTTTGGAGTCCCAAAGGGATCTTAGAGGTCATCCAATCCAACCCCTCGCCAGTGCAGGAGATCCAGAGCTGGGACATTCCTGGCCTTTGCTTGAAGACTTCCAGTGAGGGACGGCCCACCATGCTCCTCGGTAACTGGTTCAATGCCTGGGAAGGCTTCTGCATAGGAAACTTCTCCTCCTGTTCCACTGAACTCTCCCCTCCTGTAACTTAAGCCTCGTTGATCTAGCCTTGACCTCAGGACCAGAAGAGAACAAGGATTTTACCCTCTTCCCTGTGACTGCCCTTTGGGTTTTTGAATAACACAGTCGTATCAATGACCCTCCCCCTCCTTGCCATACGTTTTCATCGCTGTTTCTTTATATCCAGCCTAAAAACCTGCAGTTTAAATCTGCGCGTGATCATGTTGCCTCGCTTTTTCCTATTCTGCAATGTTTTGCTCCCTCTAGTGGTCCATTCGATATTACATGGCATTATGTTCAGACATACAATGGTGTAATATTGCATTGACCACTAGAGGGAGCAAACCACATGCAGAACAGATCCCCTCCCCACAAGTCTCGGAAACACATGAACGAGGAAAATGTTGTGGAAAAGGCCCGGATTCAGAGTCTCAGCTGCGTCGCCAGGCAATTTATTTGGATAAAGACTTTTCATGGCCTTGGGAATTGGAGAACAGCTGCCAATCAGAGTAGGCAACGCTGAGCTGGATGGACCACTGGTCTGACTCAGTCTAAAGCAGCTGCTGATAGGTTCATTGACCGAGTGGTTCTAGGTTGGGCGTTGGACAGGCCCTGTACAAATTCGAAAAGCCGTTGATTCGCCTTTCGTGGGCATTGCTAAGAGAAGCAGGCTCGCCCTCGGGTTATCAGTCACCCCAGCCTAACAAGTTTTGTTCTTGTTGGGCAGGAGAACGTGAGCCGACCTTCCGTGTGACTGAGTGTTGCAATAACTTGGCTGGTCGCTTGATCTGACCCGGGGGGAGGCTTTGGTGTCGCCTCTGTTGGAAGACGGACGAAGCCAGAGGCTGAACGGGAAGAGTTCTTGCTTTCCCCTGCCCTCCCCTGCCCTCCTCCCTGATTCACACGGCTCTGTTGTCAGATGCATCTGTCATCTTTCCAGAGGGCAAACGGAGTTTGGAATAATGGACTGATCTGGACAAAATCCGTGCAGAGCGCTGAGAGGGTTTCGGTTTTCCAGGCCTTGCAAAAGGCTGGGATCTGGGTCCTTCACAGGGCTGCAGAGGAAGCTTGTTAAGTGGGAAATTAAGTTTAATAAGCTCCAATCATTGCCTATGGTTAGACCACCTCCGGATGAAAAATGACCGTATTAAGGGACCAGCTGCTGAAAGGGGGAGACAGTATTCATCTCTGTGCTAGGCCTCACCTCCTCTCTAAGAGTTAGGGTTGCCAACCTCCAGGTGGAAAAACAAACTGGGAAATACACAGTACAGAATAACCAAAAAAACAAAATCAACTGTGTACAGAAATACCAGAAGTATTTGCAAAATACTTGATACATAAAGGGTCACGAGGGGCTTGTAATTACAACAATATTATGACAATTACATCTTCAAATAATGTCAACCACTCAGTTCATGAAAGCTGTCCAGAGGAATCCAAAAATAAACAGAAGTGCTTCAGATAAAGACCATGAGAATGTAGACACTTTATCAGCCCAATGTATTTAGGGATCAGTTCTCGTCACACTTGTGTCATTAGATGTCGGTTCGAGGCTTGTTCACCCGTTGCCGGCTTTCTAATTCCATTTCACACAAGGCTTTTTCAAAAGCCAAGCCAAGAATCTCCCAATTTTCTTTTGAATAACGCTTTCAATGGGGACCTCCGTCCCCCATGTCAACAATAAAGATAGAGAAGTTGCCCAAGGCCATCCAACTCTCTGCCTAGAGGAGGAAAAAAATGGTTAAACTGCAAAGTGGAGGTTTCACTCCTTTCAAACCTCACAGGGAAAAAATGCATTTCTTCACAAAGTCCTTCCTGTCCCCAAACCTTGCCTTCCTCAGGCTCCACCCCCAGATTTCCAGGTATTTCCCAACCTGGAGCTGGCAAACTTAATAGAGTTGCCAACCTCTATGTGCTTCTTAGAGATCTCCTGGAATTACGACTGATCCCCAGATAACGGAGATCAGTTCCCCTGGAGAAAATGGCAGCTTTGGAGGAGGGACTGAATGGCATTCTATACCAAGGAGGCCCCTCCCCTCCCCTTCCCAAACCTCACTCCCCAGATCTCCAGGTATTTCCCAACTCAGAGTTGGCAACCCTAGATCCAAGTTGCTTCGAGCTCATAAGAACATCAGAGAAGCCCATGTTGGATCAGGCCAGTGGCCCATCCAGTCCAACACTCATCACACAGTGGCCAAAAATACCGCTGCCCTCAGGAGGTCCAGCAGTGGGGCCAGGACACTAGAAGCCCTCCCACTGTTGACCCCCCACCCAAGCACCAAGAAGACAGAGCATCCCTTGCCCCAGACTGAGAGTTCCTATCTATACCTTGTGGCTAATAGCCACCGATGGACCTCTGCTCCAGATGTTTATCCAGTTCCCTCTTGAAGCCGTCCGTGCTTGTAGCCGCCACCACCTCCTGTGGCAGTGAATTCCATGTGTTAATCACTCTTTGGTTGAAGAAGGACTTCCTTTGATCCGTTCTAACCCGACCGCTCAGCAATTCCATGGAGTGCTCACGAGCTCTTGTGTGAAAGGAAGAAAAGTGCCTCTTTCTCAACCTGCACTATCCCATGCATAATCTTATAAATCTCGATCATGTCACCCTTCAGCCGTCGTTTCTCCAAGCTAAAGAGCCCCAAGCGCTTTAACCTTTCTTCCTAGGGAAAGTGTTCCAACCCTTTTCTCATTCTAGTTGCCCTTCTCTGCACTTTTCCCAATGCCATAATATCCTTTTTGAGGTATGGTGACCAGTGGGCCATGGTGACCCTCTGAATGAGTGACCCTCAAAGTGTCCCATGATTCACAGCTTGGCTAACTAGATGATTTCAACAAAATAACTGGGCACGCTTGGTAAAAACTTATCGACCCCTCCCACACAACATGGGAAGCTTATTGATGACATTCTGCATTACATCTTATTCTCTCCCTTTACGAATCAATTACAGATCACAACCGGCCATTCCAACAGAGAGGCATAAAACATTGCCAGTGCCAATAGATCATTCCAAATAAGCAACCAGAGCAAGGCTGTTAACACAAGGACATTTTGGAGGTTGGTAACTCAACGGGTCGCCATCAGTTGGAAATGACTCGGTGGCTCATAACAAACACACAGACGCAAACAAATACAAATAGAGCTGGTCCTAATCTTTACCCCTCACCCACCCGGGACTTTTTACTAGACCAGAATATAATAAATCAGTTCGGTGAGATAAACTGACTACAAATAAGCAGGAGAAAATAGCCAGTGTCCAGGAACACCTGAAAGACTAACCAAATTGTGGCAGGGGAGGAGCTTCCGTGAGTCCCGGCTCACTTCTTCGGATATCTGAAGAATATAGACCAAGTGTAGATCAAGATGGGTCACCGTGTTCATCTGTCTGCAGCAGGAGAAAAGAGCCAGAGTCCAGGACCACCTTAAAGACTAACAAAATTTATGGGAGGAGATGCGCTTTTGTGAGTCACGGCTCACTTCTTCAGAGCCCCAGGAGCAGCTTAAAGACTAACCAAATTTGCGGCGGGGAGGAGCTTCCATGAGTCACGGCTCACTTCTACAGATATCTGAAGGACATAGATCAAGATGTACATATAAGTCAAGTGTAGATCAAGATGGGTAGCCATGTTGGCCTTTCTGCAGCAGGAGAAAAGAGCCAGAGTCCAGGAATACCTTAAAGACTAACCAAATCTGTGGTAGGAGAGGAGTCACGGCTCACTTCTAAAGATATCTGAAGAACATAGATCAAGATGCAGATATAGGTCAAGTGTATATCAAGATGGGTCACCGTGTTTTTCTGTCTGTTGCAGCAGAAAACAGCCAGAGTCCAGGAGCACCTTAAAGACTAACCAAATCTGTGGCAGGGGAGGAGCTTCCATGAGTCACGGCTCACTTCTACAGATATCTGAAGAACATAGATCAAGATGTAGATATAGGTCAAGATGGGTAGCCATGTTGGCCTCTCTGCAGCAGGAGAAAAGAGCCAGAGTCCAGGAGCACCTTAAAGACTAATCAAATTTGTGGCGGGGAGGAGCTTCCATGAGTCACGGCTCACTTCTACAGATATCTGAAGGACATAGATCAAGATGCAGATATAGGTCAAGTGTAGATCAAGATGGGTAGCCATGTTGGCCTCTCTGCAGCAGGAGAAAAGAGCCAGAGTCCAGGAATACCTTAAAGACTAACCAAATCTGTGGTAGGACAGGAGCTTCCATGAGTCATGGCTCACTTCTACAGATATCTGAAGAACATAGATCAAGATGCAGATATAGGTCAAGATGGGTAGCCATGTTGGCCTCTCTGCAGCAGGAGAAAAGAGCCAGAGTCCAGGAATACCTTAAAGACTAACCAAATCTGTGGTAGGAGAGGAGCTTCCATGAGTCACGGCTCACTTCTACAGATATCTGAAGGACATAGATCAAGATGTACATATAGGTCAAGTGTAGATCAAGATGGGTAGCCATGTTGGCCTCTCTGCAGCAGGAGAAAAGAGCCAGAGTCCAGGAATACCTTAAAGACTAACCAAATCTGTGGCAGAGGAGGACCTTCCATGAGTCACGGCTCACTTCTACGGATATCTGAAGGACATAGATCAAGATGTAGATATAGGTCAAGTGTAGATCAAGATGGGTCACTGTGTTTGTCTGTCTCTCACAGCAGAAAAGAGCCAGAGTCCAGGAGCACCTTAAAGATTAACCAAATTTGCGGCAGGGGAGGAGCTTGCGTGTCAAGATGTACGTATAGCTTTTATGAGCCGCTGCTCATTTGTTCAGGTAAGCAGGGCAACCATGCAAGATTCAGTGAGACTTGGGGCCAGTCACACACCCTCAGCGTAATCCGCCTAAGTTGTTGAGAGGATCAAATGAAGGAGAGGGGAAAGGACGTAAGGTGGTTTTGGTCCCCATCGGAGAGAAGGGTGGGGGTGTAAATAAATTAAGTAAATTAACTTGCCGGAAGATGAGTGAAGGACAGATGCAGCTTGGCAGCTGCTGCTGCAGAGACTTAGGAGGAGACAAGGAGCAGTACACACATACACATGTGTGCTCGTGCACGCGTGTTGATAGTCCCACCCCAGAAGCAAACTGGCAGGCAGTGTAATTGCTCCAAAATAACAATAATAATAATACTTTAGATTTATTGATCACTTTTTCCCACACACTTCTGGGCTCAAAGTGATTACTCAGTTTTGACAATGGACTAACAATGTTCATGGGGGAATAGGGGAGACAACACACATATAATTATTAAGCACACACTGTAGCCACTTTGAAGGATTTGTCTGCAGGCTGAATCAGACCTGAACCAAAAGGCATCAAAGGTTGCATTTCATACTGATTCAAGTTTCCCAGGTTTTTTTGCCCTCTAAATTATACTGCTTATGTTCACGTTTATAAAGGGGGAAATTAGAACATAAGAATGTATGAAGCTAATGCAATCTTAGGATGCATTAACAGAAACATTGTGTCCAGATCACGGGAGGTGGTCGTTCCGCTCTATTCTGCTATGGTCAGGCCTCACCTGGAGTCCTGAGTCCAGTTTTGGGCACCATACTTTAGGAAGGATGTTGACAAGCATGGTGAGAGGGTTGGAATCCAAGTCTTACGAGGAAAGGCTGAAAGAGTTGGGTATGTTTAGCCTGGGAAATAGAAGGCTTAGAGGGGACATGATGGCAGTCTTCAAGTATTTGAAGGGCTGTCATGTAGAAGATGGAGTAGAGCTAGTCTCCCTTGCTCTGGATTGATGGACTAGATCTAATGGGTGGAAATTACAAGGGAGTCGATACTGGCTAAGTATCAGGAGAAACTTCCTGACGGTAAGAGTGGTTGAGCAGTGGAACAGTCTGCCTCGGGAGGTGGTGGATGCTCCTTTGCTGGTCGTTTTCAAGTGGAGGCTGGACGACCATCTTTCGGGTACGTTGTAGGGCTATCTTTTGGCTATGCTCCTGCAGAGTGCAGGACTAGATGACCTGCAAGGTCCCTTCCAGCTCTTAACATTCTATGATTCTAAGAGCCCTGCCGGATCAGACCCCCCGGGTAGACAGCACTGGCCGAGGATCTGACTCAGTATAAGGTGTCCTCATGTATATTAAATGACTTTCCAGGCTGCTCCTTCTCGGTTTGCTGGAGGGCCCGTAGGCTGTTATCAGATGCGAGAATGACTCTCAAGGCATTTCCAAAATTTCTGACCCGCTCTTCCGCGTTTCCAAGCACAGCACAGCGGTGGGGAACAAAATGGTGTTTGTATTAATAGAACAATAAAACAAGAGAACAACAGAACATCAAGAGCCCAGCAGCGGCAATAAAAGGCCAGGCCGGGGAAACATTGTCTTAAAAGCGATCCGCAATACAGACACGTTCCAGCGGAGCGGTTTCAAGTGTTTTGTGAACCTGATCGCACGCTAGTCTGCTTTGCCTGCAACCCCGCCTACATCACAGAGCCTGATGCTCAGAGGTTCAAAAGCATTTATCCCGATGTCCCTGAAGGGTAGCTCTGGATTGTGCTTGTCCCGGTATTGCCGGGCTGTGGCATAGGCTCAGTAAAAGGGCTTCCTTCGTTAAAAGCCAGCTGCTCCACCCTCCGTACTTTAAAGGGGGTTTTGACACCATCAGGCCCACCGACGACAATTAGCCACGGGAGCTGAATGGAACCTCCATGTGCAGAGACAGTGTCCTGAGAAACAGAACACTGGACGGGATGGACCATCAGCCTGCTTCAGCGGGGCTGCTCATGGGTTCTTCGTTTCCAGTTTGGTGTCATTGTTAGGAGCACAGACTTTAATCTGGGAGAACTGGGTTTGATTCCCCACTCCTCAACGTGCAGCTGCTGGGGTGACCTTGGGTCAGTCATGAGTTCTGTCAGAGCTGTTCCTGAAAGAGCAGTTTCTGTCAGAGCTCTCTCAGCCCCACCTACCTCACAGGGTGTCTGTTGTGGGGAGGGGAAGGGAAAGGAGTTTGTAAGCTGCTCTGAGACTCTGAGTGATGGTATACATCCAATCTCTTCCTCCTCCTCTTCTTCTTCCCACTTATCAACTTCCTGGTGGAGGCAAGATTTCACATGAACGCCCTTATACTGAGTCAGCCCCTCAGTCCATCACGGTCAGTATTGTCTGCTCAGACCGGCAGCGGCTCTCCAGGGTCTCAGGCGGAGGTCTTTCACGTCACCTCCTGCCTGCTCCTTTTCAAACGGAGATGCTGGGGCTTGAACTTGGGACCTTCTGCATAAGAACATAAGGAGAGCCCTGTTGGATCAGACTAGTGAGGGTCCATCTAGCCCAGCCTCTTGTCTCACACAATGGCCAGCCAGTTCCTCTGGAGAGCCAACAAGAGGGCAGAGAGGCTGAGGCCTTCATAAGAACATCCGAAGAGCCCTGCTGGATCAGACCAGTGGTCCACCTAGTCCAGCATCCTGTCTCACACAGGGGCCAACCAGTTCCTCTGGAGGTCCAACAACACGGCAGAGAGGCCAAGGCCATCATAAGAACATCAGAAGAGCCCTGCTGGATCAGACCAGTGGTCCACCTAGTCCAGCATCCTGTCTCACACAGTGGCCAGCCAGTTCCTCTGGAGGTCCAACAACAGGGCAGAGAGGCTGAGGCCTTTAAAAGAACATCAGAAGAGCCCTGCTGGATCAGGCCAGTGGTCCACCTAGTCCAGCATCCTGTCTCACACAGTGGCCAACCAGTTCCTCTGGAGGTCCAACAACAGGGCAGAGAGGCTGAGGCCTTTAAAAGAACATCAGAAGAGCCCTGCTGGATCAGGCCAGTACTGGGTTCGCCGCATGGAGACTCAGACTACGACATGCGTTCAGACGCGTTCACGTAACACACACTGCCCAAACGGCCCTGCAAGGGCCAACTACATACACCCCCCACCCGGTACCCCATAGCCCCCGTTAGATATGAGACTCAGGGAGCTCATTGAACAGTGAAGACAGCTTTATTTATAGAGGTAAGAACAAGATAGGACGACAGGCAAAACTAGGGAGCAACAGTCCGGGCTTGCTAAACCACGCCCATTAGTACAGTAAGGACCAATCAAGAGTATTTACATAAAGTCCAATCACCTTGTTTCCCTCCTGCACATTTCTTGTGTCTTGATTGGACAGCTGCGCAGAGTGTCCAATCAGATGGCATAGTTTTGGATACCAGGCTTTCAACGGGAGCTGGAATCAAGCTCCTACATCTATGTATAGCAATACATAACAGTCCCATTGGTGGGTTTGAACTTCCCACCAATGCCTGATTGGTGGATTCCAGGTGGACTAGGATCCTAGGTCCTAATGTCTTTTTGAACCTGGCGGTCCACATACACAACAGGGCCCGTTCTCTTTCCACCCAGGAACGACTTCAGGGAGCCGCTCTAAAGACAGGACGACGGGAAGCAGAAGGGGAGAAACCTTCCCTCCCACGGCGGGTTTCTCGGCATGTGGCAGAAGAGTGTGCTGGGGGGGCCTTCTGCCCCACGCGCCGGAATTTCATTTTGACCAGGTTTTGATCCCCTGCAGCCTCTGACGGCAGCCGGAGTGACTTTCTATAATTAGATTTTAGGAGGCGAAATAAATTTAGGCGGGCCGCGGTGAGTGATTACGAAGCTTAATGACAGGGCCCTTCTGTGCCGCCAGGAACACTGCATCCTCGCGCTAATAGTCGTACCTGGCATAATTTGCCGCTCTCGCTTCGCAGGGAGGGAACGCACTCCGCGACGGCTTAATATACCTGCAAACCCTTCCAGGCATAACAGAGCAGCCACAGTGGAAAGTACATTACTGGGGGAGGGGCCGGAGAAAGGGTGATCGTAAAAAAAACCAACATGATTTCAATGTGCAATGCAAGGAGGGATATAGGAGCGTGGTGGCAGAAAGCACAGCTGAATTACAGCGCCTCCGTAAGGTTTTCGAGGCAAGAGGCGTTCGGAGGTGGTGTGCTGTTGCCTGCCTCTGCGTCACAGCCCTGGACTTCCTTGGTGGCCTCCCATCCAAGTACTAACCAGCAGGCCCATAGCCGGGATTTTGAGTCCTGTGTGGCAATTCCCCCCCTCCAGTGGGGCTGAAGAAGAAGAAGAAGAAGAAGAAGAGATTGGGTTTATATCCCACCCTTCACTGCCCAAAGGAGTCTCAGAGTGGCTTACGAACTCCCTTCCCTTCCCCTCCCCACAACAGACACCCCCTGAGGTAGGCGGGGCTGAGAGAGCTCTGACAGAAACTGCTCTTTTTCAAGGACAGCTCTTATCAGAACTACGGCTTACCCAAGGTAATGAAGGGTGGGGTATAAATCCAATCTCCTCCTCCTCTTCTTCTTCTCCTTCTCCTTCTCCTCCTCCTCCTCCTTCTCACAGCCACTGTACCTTGAATCTCCACTGGCCGACCCTTCATCAAACAGAAAGACTACTGAATTGCAACTGATGATGAATTTCAAGACAATGTACCCTCCTGGGCTGAACCGAGACCTAGGTTTCCTGTCTCATCATCAGTGCTGATTTCCCCATGCCTATGACCCCTCTGTACATCACACCTCATCCAAGCATGCCTGCTCTTGCCATTCACCTGCCATTGTCATTCAGCACCTGAAATCACTCCACTCTCCAAGATATAAGGACAGACAGACCCACATTCTAGCCGTATCTGAGGAAGTGAGCCGTGCCTCACAAACGCTCATATCGTGCCACAAATGTTGTAAGTCTTAAGTTACAGGTGCTCTTTTCTACTCCTCCATCGAACTTACCATCTGGTAAGATCCATTTGTCCTCTGGTTGTAGCCCACATGGGCAACAGAGAAGACTGAAGATTTCTAATCAGCCTTGTCCACTGTTTTCTTTGGTTGGTTCACCATCTGTCTTTCCACCATTTTTTTTTTTTTGCTGTCAAGTTGCAGATGACTAACCCTCATGGGGTTTTCAAGGCCAGAGATGTTTCAGAGGTGGCTTGCCTCTGCATCGCAACCCTGGGCTTCCTTGGTGGTCTCCAATGTTCCCTCTAAGCCGTGGAGTCTTGTGAGCAAAAATTCTACTATGTGAGCTACTGGCATTAAAGTTATGAGTGAGCGATTTGGCTGCTGCATAAACTAGTTTGCTCTGGAGCCATCCTTCCTGAGCTGAGACAAAAATCTGTGAGCTGGAGGCTAAAAAATGGTGAGCTAGCTCACACTAACTCAGCTTAGAGGGAACACTGCTGGTCTCCCATCCAAATACTAACCAGGGCCAAACCTGCTTAGCTTCTGAGATCTGAGGAGGCTGGGCTTGCTTGGGCCATTGCTTCAATTTAAATATACTTGTACATTCCCGCAAGCTCAACAGAGGGGCTATTCTGTACTTACTGGAGGAACAGAAAGTCACCTTACAGTTTCATCAAAGCACCGTGTTCAAAGTCCCTTGACTTTAATGGATTTAGAAGACTGCAATTCTGTTTACCCGGACCTGAATGGCCCAGGTTGGCCCGATCGCATCAGATCTCAAAAGCTAAGCAGGGTCGGCCCAGGTTAGTACTTGGATGGGAGACCGCCAAGGAAGTCCAGAGTTGCTACGCAAGAGGCAGGCAAATGGCAAACCACCTTTGTTTGTCTGCCCTGACCTGGAGGGGCCAGGCTAACATGATCTCATCAGATCTCAGAATCTAAGCAGGGAGGAACTCTAGGATTGCTACACAGAGGTCCTGGTCACATGAGTGGGATACTGCACCGCTGAAGGAATGCAAATTAGAATAATAGAATCATAGAAGGTTAGAGTTGGAAGGGACCTTGCAGGTCATCTAGTCCAACCCCCTGCACTCTGCAGGAGCATAGCCGAAAGAGAGCCCTACAACATACCTGAGAGATGGTTCTCCAGTCTCTGCTTGAAAACATCCAGCGAAGGAGCATCCACCACCTCCGGAGCCGGAGCAAAAAGATGCGTGGGAGTGCAATCAGACGGGTCCCCGAGATGCCGCGAGACACCACTAGCCAGCAATCACACGGCAATGTTGAAGCGCATCAAAGGATTTCGCTTTCACATTCTTGCGCATGCGCAATCTTACGTTTCTTTGCTTACTGTGGAGGCTTGGAAAAAACACATCCGGTGCAACGGGACGCATGCGCGTGCCGGATGCGCCAGATTAACTCCGCTTCCACAATCCGATGCTCGCCCACGACCCACGTTTTCTGGTTGCAACTACCCTTTTGCTGGTACTTTTTAAAACTGCTTCTTCGGGCTGACGGTATGGGTTGGTGACGGGTACGCTACGCTTCCCAGATGTTGCCGTATGATCGCGCCCATTTGATGCACCCTCAACCCATCCGTTTCGCGGGGCAAATCCTCCCGCGTGACTGGGGCCAGAGGCAGGCAAACGGCAAACCACCTCTGAATGTCTCTTGCCTTGAAAAACACAACAGGGTCGCCACAAATCAGCTGTGATTTGATCGTGCTTTCTGCTAGCACCTGTTGGAAAAGAATGACTAAGTGCTGTCTCTTAGCCTCA